>MUZC01003913.1:71170-140741 GCA_002072015.1 Radix auricularia | reverse complement strand
TTTTTTTTTTTAAATTCTTATTATTTTTTTTTATAGTTTTCTCCAGTACGACACTAAAAACGTGGATAAAAACCGCCATATTGATTTCCTCTCAGGGTGTATATATCACTAGCACCGCCCTAACAAAATATAATATATAGGATAAACAAATTAAAATCCGGGCATCGTGATCTCCTGCAGTGCCTCGAGAGACCGGTTTCATTTCCCATCAGATTTATGGCGAAAGCTCGCGGACTTGGATTTGCATATTCTTTTCTTCACCCGGCCGTTGGCGCTGAGACAGCCGGTCTAAATATTTGGGGCCTTTGGAGAGTTGCCTCCAGCAGATATATAGATATTGATAAGATGAGCTCGTTAACACCGAGGGCCATCCCTCCTCCGATCCTCACCCCTCTCCCCAAAGTTTGAACAGACACTTTATCCCGAGCCTCTGTTGGGTCTAGAGAAACTTTGATCGTGGCAACCGTATAATGCGCGTGGACGGGACCACATCCGGTTTTCTCATGACGTACGACGGTCTGCCTCCACGTCTGCCAACGTGTCTGTCTATGCGGTGTTTTTTTTTTATATTTCGTTAAAAGTCTGAGTACCAAAAGGGATTTACATGAAAATAGCTTGTTTTGTTGTTGGTGAATCAATCTTCATTTTTAGCTGGGTTATTCTCATTTCAGTTGTTGATTAGTGGATGCTCTCCCCTTACGCCGTTCGGTCTGTGGCTAGAGGACTCTTATTGGTCTAATTTTGGTCTCTCTTCCCCCTTTTCTCTTGCACTCTCTTCATCTCCCTTCATCTGAAGCATTATTTCTCTCCTTTGAGATGGTTTAAACTTCTGATCTATCTATACTAGAATTCTCAAGCATTTATATTATCACCGTATTTAATTCAGACCAACTATTAATCTTGGTGACGTCCCGTTTTTAAAAAAAAGAAAATAATGTTTCCTAACCGACTAACAAAATTAATAGAATTTAATCAACCCTCTTCAAAGGAAAGGTTATTTAAAAAAATAATAAAAATAAGAAGAAGAAAAAAAAAACTTCTGTATATGACAAATAACTGGTTAACAAGTTCCGAGCCTAGAGCTTTTAAGTTTACTTTTGAAATAAACATTGAGATACATATTTAAAGGAATAATCCACAAGATTACTAAAAGACCTTTGGTTAAATTATACATAATCTTATTGAAAAAGGATATGCTTTGTTTGCTGCCACCATGAATTCTTCTCACAAGAACGTAAATTTAATGATAAGAACAATCAGATTAAACAACAGTCAGGCGATGAATCTGTCAAAACAAGGAAACGCAAATATAAATAACACATTAAAACATTTCCGACATGTGTGTTAATGACGATGTTAGAATTCTTTAAATCATCACAAGCGATTATGGTGCGGAATATTTTATGTGATCTCAAGAATATTAAATGTAATACCTCTGTTGTTTGAGTAGCGATTCAGAATCACAAGACAGCAGAAGGGCGTGGAAAAAACAACAACTCGGTGACATAACAAAAGACGGATTGCCAAAAATGTTATTCACATAAGCATTATTATAATAGGCTTTACTTTTAAAATACTTATTATGTCAAGATACTTTATTAAATGCGAAGTACACGCATAACGCTGCACGCGGTTATTATTTTAGTCTTTATTTCCAACCGCCATTTTTGTTAGGTTACGGCTTGTAAATATTAAACCTTTATTAGATTCAGCTTTACATTTTAACGATAGATAAATGTATACATCATCTCTTGGGATGGTCTTAATAGGCTCAGAAACACTTTCAAGTTGGATTGAAGAAGGTGGGAGGAATGCTAGAAATGTGTGCTTTCAGATGGCCCGCACGCACTCAATGTTCGTCCGGGTATTTTCTTCTATTTCCCCAATGCAGTTGGCTTGGAAGGCCAGAAAAGCCGTTGACAAGGAAGAGAAAAACTTCATGGAGTTATTTTATTATTCTTAAATTATTTTTAGAGCTGGGGGTGATGGTGGTGGTGGTGGTGGGTGAAGTAGGGGTGGGGGAGGTGTAAGACGTGTTTATCATACAGATGAGTCCCCATTTTATTACTTTTGTCACTCGATTCCTCTCAAAATCCTCCTAGAGCTAAGCAGACTTTCTGTTATTATGCTTTTGACGCATTAAAAAATGTAGCGAAATTTAAACCACTCCTAATAATTAAAAATTTTCCAATTTAAATAAAAATGTAATGCACACAATTGAATCACTCGAAAGTAATGCCTATTATTGTTTTTTAATTTTAAAAAATGGCATTCATTTCTAATCCGTACTTAATTTTTTTTGGGATTAAATTTATTTGTTTTTTGAAAACACGTCATGCATTTAGAGAGATCCTTATGTTCTTAGAGGAATCCCGACAATAAATGATGATGATGTCTCTATGGTTGGTTACTTGTCTTTCGGTTTAAATAACATTCAGAACCGAGACAATGCGTGTGAAAAACAAACAAACACATCATTTACCCGTCAGTTGGCTTTGGTGTTCACAAATGTTAATTTTGTATTTTGTATTGTCAGGCAAGCAAGCAACAACTTTAACCATTTTGACAATATAGGAGTAAGGAAGCACAACACTATTATCGCAGCAAGTGCCCAGAAAAGTGGACGACTTTCACGCTAGTGAGTCTTTCCGTGCCTCTATCATACTCTATGTCTTGTAGGCTAGTTGATAGCACTCTGGAGCAGAAAACGCTCGGGTAATTGTGGTTAGAAGCCTCACAAAAATATCCATGGGGGACAAATCTGAGTGTCTCAATAACATAGTTTGTTTTTGTTTTCTTTTCACTGAGAGAAAATAGGAAACGCAGTAAAACAACTCACTTTATTCTTCTGCTTTAATAAAAAAATAAATAAATAAAAAGCAATATTGGATTCCAACCTAATGGATATTAAAAGGTATTTTATTGAAGATTTTTAAACTTTGCCCTATTTCTTGGACTGTGCCCATACGAAGTCAGTTTAAGTGCTACGACAATGTGCTATACCTGTTAGACTCTGTCATGTAACACGTCGTACTAATTGGCACTGAAGCGCGCCCCCACACCCTGATTCAGTTTAGTCTTCTTAACTTTTCACGAGCTAGAGTTTACTACGTCTTATCTTATCTTAGATATACAGACGCTCCTTCTATGCAGAAGATAATTGCGTCCACAGACCATGAGAGATGATCTGTTGGCAAGTGATGCAGCGGTCACTGGCCACGGCTATAGGGGTTCCACGCATTACCCCAGCCGCCTAACTATTGTCTAGTTAGGTACCCATTCGGAGCTTGGTGACTCGGGGACTCCTCAGGCCCCAAGAACAAATCCTCACCTTCGTGTGGATTCGAACTCGTGACCATCGGTATGACAGTCGAGAGCGCTACCTCTCGACCACCACGTCCCAAATCCTGACTAGCCATTCAATATGTTTAAGTGATGAAGTTTAACTTAAAAGTAACAATCTTTTGAACAGTGATGTATATAACAGGGCAAATGGGATTTAGATTTCTTTTAGTTTCAAGAAGTATTGAAGCAAATGTATGAGATGAAGTGGTTTGCAATGATCAAGTTGTTTAATTTGATGAAGTGGTTTGAAATGATCAAGTTTTTTAATCTGATGAAGTGGTTTGAAATGATCAAGTTGTTTAATCGGATGAAGTTGTTTGAATTGATGAAGTTGTTTCATGAGATGAAGTAGTTTGAGATTATCAAGTTGTTTAATTGGATGAAGTGGTTTGAAATAATCAAATTGTTTCATGAGATGAAGTGGTTTGCAATGATCAAGTTGTTTAATTTGATGAAGTGGTTTGAAATGATAAAGTTTTTTAATCGGATGAAGTGGTTTGAAATGATCAAGTTGCTACATGAGATGAAGTGGTTTGAAATGATGAAGTTGTTTCATGAGATGAAGTAGTTTGAGATTATCAAGTTGTTTAATTGGATGAAGTGGTTTGAAATAATCAAATTGTTTCATGAGATGAAGTGGTTTGAAATTATCAAGTTTTAAAAAAAAAAATTAGATGAAGATGTTTCGAACGATAAAATTGTTTGATGTGAAGAAATGGTTAAAAGTGCTGAAATAGCTTGAGGTTATACGACGGGTTTAGAGGAAATACCCACACTGCCGAGCATTATTGTTAACAGAGTCTGGTTTCATCCAATAATATATCACAAGATTCGAGAAGACGACGTTTTCTATTCATCCACTAAAAATCAAGAGCGTGTTTCCATCTTCAAAGTGGGCCGTGAAAAACTTTCCCCAAGTGTCCTGGTGCTAAGGTTGGGATAAAATAAATGGGTGGAAAAGGAAAAAAAAATGTTAGTGTATGTGTGTCGTGAGAAGAGTAGTTGTAAGGAAATTTTAATTCTTAAGCTCTGTAAATTTATATTGTGTGGATAAGATTTAAAAGAGACTAACTGTTATAATTGCGATTTCAGCTGCAGAATTAGAATGTGTATTATTATATTTTAAAAATAAAATAGAGGCTCCATTCCTAAAAAATAATATTTTTAAAATTATTAAATTTATTTATAAAAATAAAAGAATAAGAAATACATCTATAGATTAGTGTTTCGAACTTAAACTGCTCAAACGCAATACAACTTGAGAACCGCGTGTCGTGTATTGTAGGGGATCTGAAAATATATGGTGTGTCGGAGGTGTGTGTTTTTTGAATTCGTGACCCTATTACCATGACGTCGTCCACTTTTTAAAAGCTTTCTTTCGAGAGATTGATTTAAAGAACTAAAATATTTGTACTATTGACGGTCCTCCTTGAAGGAGATACTTTCAAACAGCCCGAGGAGTGGACGAGGGCAGTAAAGGGGTTTGACGGGTGGAGAGGGCAGGCCGGGAAATGTTGGTTTTTACAACGTTTGGGAAATGGGTGAGAAGACCGCTGAATCGTTTTCAGGAAAAGGGGCTGGGCTCAAATTTGTTCAAATAGTATCATGGTATATGTTCGATATTATGCAATAATTGGGGTTGAAAAAAAATTGAATTCCCATTTGCCGGTAGTTTTCAGTGTCTCTTGACGTACATTTACAGAGCTGCTGAATGATCGTTGGTGGATGGAAAAAAAAGAGAGTGAAGAAAAAAGGCATAACTAAAGTGGAATTTAAAAGCTTTGCATGTCTTGTATTGAATATTGAAAAGGGAGCAACCCTTTTTTTTGGGGAGATAATAAACTTATCAAAGAACCACGAATACAAATAAATATATTTATTGTCATTAGAAGAAACAAACAACTTATCAAAACGAAAACATATGAGATTTTATTTAATGACAAGGAGATGCCTTTAGTTAAATAGACAATCATTCTTCTCAGTGCGTTGTCTGTGAATATTCTCGGTCGGTGTTTTCAAAGCTTGTTTGTGCCATACCCCAACCAATCCCTTAAAATTTCGTATGCCCCGGCCCCCATGTGCCATAAACGTAAGCTTTAATAATAGAAAAAAAATATTTGTTCATCGAAGAAACTTAAGTGATCGATTTTAAGAAAAAAATCACTACCGAATAGGTGAGTAAACATAGTCAGGAGCCATCCATAAAGTACGTCACGCTAATTTTGACAATTTTTAGACCCCCCCCCCTGTCATAAACTGTCACATCTTAGACCCCCCCCCCAGTGGCGTAGCTAGAGCTTTTGCCGCCCGGGGAATTTGATTGGGTCGAAGGTCCCTCCAACCCCAAATGAGATGAAACATTTTAATTACAAATTTACACACAAAAAACATTAAGAATTATATGCTTTAAAAAAATTTATAAATAAAAGATTTTTTAAAATAAACGAATAAATTGTATACATCAGTTTGTAAACATTTATTATTTAAACAATTACTTACTTACTCATAGTAGAAAAATCTATAAATACGTTATCCAAATTTAAATTATTTATACTATTTTGTTCTATGGACAATATATTGCAATATTTTGCAGTCTTAAATCATTCATTGTGGAAAGAATGAATTTTTTTTTTCAAATTGAGTTTGGAGAAACTCCTTTTACAACTAGATTAATTGATTGCAATTGCTAAAAATATTCTTAACAAAATTATAATGTTGGTTCAGAATTGTCCAATCTATACTGTTAAATATATTTTAATAGATCAAGGGGGCATTTCTCCCCGTTTTTTTTAAAGATAATGCCTGTTTTTGTTGTGTAGGTACAGAAAGGGCTGGTCGCAGTGGTCCCCACGCTTTTATAGGCCCAACATATATTATTTTTCACTTATCATTTTTAATACCTTATCCCTACCCAAACTGCGGTCCCCGCGCAATCCTTTTCGCATACTAAGCTGCATAGGGCCCCACAATTGAGAAGATCCGCCCTGTGTATAGCCATACAAACCCGGATCCTTTCTCTTTCAATATTGAACTGTTCTTTATCAATGTAAATAAAGAAATGTATTTGATGTTCAAATTCTTCATTTAGTAGGTTACACGGTATTATACACGAGCATTTTCTTGCAAGGACATGTTACTCGTGAGCACGTTTTTTTTATAATTACATCTATGGATAAAAACATTTCTAGATGTACTTCTTGCTTTAGAAATAGAACCATCTCGTTTGAATTTTCTCCTAGCATATTTTTCTAATTCTTATTTTAACTAGGCGTACAGTTGATATCTTCGATTCTCTCTTTCTGTACTAGCACATATCTTTGTTCCATGAAATGGGTTTGCATTAATTTTTCTTAAAAAAGGCTCCTATAAATTTCTGATACCATAGAAAAGAAAAGGTTGCAATGACTTGAGTAAAAATTTCAGCATTTGAACTCGTTTTACTAGTTACTTCAGGTGTCATTTTTTTCCACGACGCTTGCAAATTTTTAATAAGTCTCCTCCGAAATTATTTTTGTTATTGTGTTGTTTATTAATGGGAAATTTTGAATATTTTCATGTTCTTGCCTTTAATCTTAATATTTGTCCATAATAGAAGAATTCAAATTATTTACACTTTACTTTAATTTGATTTAACAGTATTTTAATGAAAAACACCAGCTATTCGTGCTGTTTCAATGCACTAAAATCAAACTAAATTTAATTTTTAATCATTTACCTTACAATAATTTTATGAAAACTGAAGCAGTAATATACATTACTACTTGCAAGTTAAACAGCAAACACAATATTTGAACCACCATGTCATGTAGGTGCTTATTAGCGCATCATTTTGCGCATGTCCAAATTCCACGCAAAAACTGTCGTGGCGATATTTATACTACATATATTCGGACCAGCTGTGATGTGTTGTTTTTTGTGCAGTTTTCTTATAAAAGTGCCATCTGCGAAATATACCGCTTAATTTTCCAAACAAATCGATACTTTTTTTAAGCGGTTTTTAATTTTTGAACGGTTCACGTTAGTTATAACAACCACCATGTAATCAAACAAATGTTTCACGAATCCGTTAATTAAGATTCGAAATTAAGAAAGAAAAAAAATCACTTTGGTTTTCCCCCTTTCAAAAGAAAAAGGTTGGTTGTTGGAAATGGCTTTACTAGTCAAATGCCCACAAATTCCGCCCTCTGAATGAGTGCCACCCGGGGCGGACCGCCCCCACCTCCCCACTCTAGCTACGCCACGGCCCCCCTCCTAAAGTTCGTCACGCTTTCGTAAAAAAATATTTTTTTAATATACAAAATTATTAAAATCTAATTTAATTCACCGTGACGTCACACGTGGCCGCCCTCTTGTCACAAACTGTCAAACTGTCTTACACCACCTCCCCCTCTGGTGCGTGACTTACTTTATGGACGCCCACTAAGTGTATTTTCAAGTATTACAATATAGATATGAATTCAAGTTCAAAATATTTTTAATCAAACAATTTTCTTTATTATTTTAAGTATTAGTAATTAATTATTACTTAAATTTTATGAGATGCTTGTCCTTGAGGTTTTGCTGCAAAGAGATATCATGTTAGGTTCCGATTTAATTACTTCAAACTCAAGTCTTCCGGATGTTTATGATCCATATTCGTTTGAACCTGATGTCTCCAAAAGTCCGCATATATTTCAAACAGCAGTTTGGGGGCCGATTACTGACCCCGAACTACTAAGTTTGTGATTAACTACAGGTAATTGGTGTATTTTTTGGTGGAGATTAAAAGGTCTCCATGGGTCTGATGAGAGTGCCTCGTGGGCCGTATCTGGCCCGCGGGTCGTAGTTTGGAGACCCCTGGTCTAAACAAAAAGATGAAAACGTTAACGATAGTTTTATTGCACTTTTGGCATTTTGCTTCACATTGAAAAGTCAGGCAAATCCAAAAACATTGGCTTGCATTATGAAAGTTGGAATATCGATTAGATTGAATTAGTTAATTCAAATCAGAAAATCATTGTCAAAATCAGGCGATAGAATTTTAAATTGATCGACTATAACAAATATTTTGATATCAGATTAGTCCAGATTTCCGAAGCCAATGCCGTCTTAAAAATTGTTTTAACGTTGGTTTTTTTTATGACATCAAGCAATAAAGATAATGAAGCAAATAATTTCGCTTTTGCACCGACAAGAGTTGAAATCAACGTTCCTTCTAAGACTCACTTGTCCGTGTGAAAAAGAATAAACTTGTGCGCAAAGTTTCACATCCCCCATTTTTTTCAGTTCACAATTCTACACCCAACAAACGTAGTCATTGTAATGTCTTTAAACATTTGCTTAGCGGTAATTCTAAAATGCTGTGCGGTTTCGGTCATTTTTCTGCGCGGCCACACAGAGAATCTGAGAAAAAATATCTATCATAAATAAATTAGTTAAAAAAATTATTTAATCTCAAATAATATCAATAATGTCAAAATCAGATCCTACCCTGTAACAAACAAACGCATACACATAAACTGCGAAATCCTTCTTCTCATTCTTTCAGTACTGGCGTATGCTGAAATACACAGACCTACACACAAAATACGCATACACACCCAGATTCACGCACATACAAATATACACGCATACACATACACCCACAGGCACGGATACACACGCACACACACAAACAGATTCGCGCGCACACATACCGACAAACAAAAACACACACTCATACACACACACGCACACACACTTGCGCACGCTCCCGGCATCTCGCGAGCGAACAAAAACGCCTTAATCTCGCCAAGACAATCCGAACAAGAGGAAATTTGATGGCCCCTTATGGCTGGCTGTTTGTTTGGGTAGCTTTCCACGGCCCCGAACCTCGTGCAGCCATCTTGTTTTTGTGGCTAATTAGAAGTTAGTGATCAGATGCCAGGGATATTAACGCTCCGCCCAAGGAATTCTCTGTGACCAAGTAGTTTGCCCTCGTCCAATCATCCAAGTAGCTTTACGATTAACCTCCCGAAAAGTGGGGGCTACCTCTCTTTTAGGAGAAGTTCACCAAATAGACATTCGACGGGGTTTGAAGAGAAACGAAGGAGACAAGTTAAATTGGATGGGATTTACGTACTTGTTTGATTTTTTGAAAAGGTTTGATAGAATGGGATATACTTGTTTGATTGGTTGAAACCTTTGACTGAATTGCGTATACTTGTTTGATTGGTTGAAACGTTTGATTAAATTGGATACACTTGTTTGATTGTTTGAAACGTTTTATTGAATGTGATATACTTGTTTGATTGGTTGAAACGTTTGATTGAATGGAACGTATTTGTTTGTTTGAAACAATTAATTGAATGTGATATTTTTATAATGAATGAGATACAGTTCTTTGCTAAAGTTGACTTCTTTAAGCTAAATAAATAACTAATTTGTGTACAAATTATAGAGTTTAGTGCATACAGGGACTAAACAAAATGTTTTTATACAATTATATTTGTCAACATTTGGTATGGTTAACATGAAGGAAAAAACACTTTCTAATAATAGTTAAAAACTAAAAAGTCTGGAGTGTACATTTAATTATTGTGCATCCCTGAATAACAAACTTAACATAAGTATCGTTTTTCCCATAACTTTTGTTTATTCTTTTTCATGAACAATTTATTTGTGTGAAACAGGAGCTCGGCAGAATAATTATAATATAATCAATTCTTCATTTTAAAAAAAGTTTTTTCACTTTAAACAATATGTCTTTAAGAAAAAAATAATTTTAAAAAATTGCTACCGGAGCCTTATTTTTATTGTAGAAAACAAACTTTGATTTGGGCAATTATCTTTAAGGGTTTGTTTTTAAGGGTTTGGTTTTAACAGTCATGTGCTGCTCATAAATGCATACTGTTGGTCACAAAGTCCGTGGCTATGTCGATTTGGTTCAGTAGCTGAGATTTCATTAAACAAAACCTTTTAAAACCCTGAAGAAATTTGAGAACACGAATGGCGACCTACAGTATACAGAGTACACGACCATCATGGCAGGGGCAGCGGTAGAAAAAACTGACGACATTTTTCCGCATGCATCTAATTCGAATAATATTTTTTTTCTCTGTTTGTGTACTAAAAATAGTTTCGGTCTCGTTTCTAACGTGTAAATTTAGTCAAACAATGAAAAAATAACAACAAAAGAACAATAAATAACATGTACAAAGTAATAAGATTTCTCTTCTAGTACTCTGTCGGTCATTTTAGAGATTTATTCAATGAAAATTTCCAAAGGGAAAAGAATAGTCTTGATTTTCTTATCCTTTGATTAGTGTTAGGCAGTGTTATCGGTAGCAAATCTCATTGTTTGTCCTTCACGATGAATTAACGCACAATGTCTTTAATATAATAATACAGTTAGCAATTACTGTGCAAAATCAAATTCTTGCGAAAAAACAACAAGTGAGTCCTTTTTTGATGAAAAATTAAAATGTCAATTAAAAAAATTATGCACAATAAATAAATGAGCCAAGGTAGTTATAATATAGTTTATAGTGTGAAAAATATGTGCGGTATCATTCCAAAAAGGGGAAAGGTGTAAAATTTGGACAATTAACTTTAGCGTGACTTCAGGTCAACCATAGAAAACGCGCTTATTTGGTTTAGAGTCAGGAAGGTATTTGTACCTGCCATAAATCAGTAGTAAACAAAATGAGGGGTAGGACTGCAGTCAGGCTTATACAAAATTCAATGGAAAAGACGTAAACAAGGTAAGGGTTAGCCTAACAGGACGTAACAAAACAGCGAACGTTTCGGCAAAGAGCCTTTATCAACGAACATACAAGACACAAACAAAACGAAAATAAAAATTTAAAAAAATCAGTAGGGATATTATCTACATAATGTGGGGTGGGACCTCGGTTAGAATATTACTCAATGTAAGTGTCTTTTATTTGTCTGCTACATCAATTAAACCATAAGATTATGACAAATTTCAATACATTTTAGAGAACATGCGTTAAAGCACACGATAAAAGCACGAATCGCATCACAGAAATCATACAGCATAGGGTGTCGCGGGGGGGGGGTAGTAAAAAAAAAGCCTCGGACAAAATCTTAGCACATGCGCAGCAATGGCTAGTTGAACTTTCCGTCTATTTTTATCCTCGGTCCCGTTTTTATCGGAAGGCTATTATCCTCGCTTAATTATGGACCCCTCGTGTGTGAGCTCAAATGTTGACCGTAGCTCAATGATTAGTTGCGTCGAGTCAGGGTCTTTATTCAATTTTGGAATAAGAGGGCCATAGAGGAGAGCCCCGTAAAACTTCTAACTGAGAAATCATGCCAGATTGGCTTAAAGAAAAAAAGTATTATAAATTTATTTTTTTTTAAGAAAAAGGGGTTATTGTTTTCGTTGTAATAATTACTAAAATATAAAGTCTAAATTTAATCATTTTTTTTTTGTTTACAAAGGCGTGATTGTTATCATTCTTAACCACGAATGGCTTCTATTTTTATCTATTAAATCATTTAAATTGTTATAAGATATTGAATTTAGAAAGACCAGGATTTTTAAATTCACGAGTGTCTCTTAATTTAAAAGTAATGCACACCTTACATATCAGTAATGCTCACCACTATTTATTCCAACTGCTGAAAACCTTATGAATAGAGAACGGTGTTGACAAAAAGATCCCGATGTAGGGTGGTTTTAGCGTTAGTCAACTCTGCGTAGCGCCTTATCTCTCCCACCTCACATCTCTCCCAACCTTTTAAACACACGCCCCCCATCACCGTTTCCGCCCCCACCCCACCCCCGATACTTTTGCCCGGTCAGGCCAAGCCAGAGTTTACTCATCATCATTCAATCAAGAAATCAATCCAAATTACGCCTCCATTTCGAGTCGCGTCTGCAATCATTGGGACAATTGGCCTCTCAGATGTCCTCTTTGTGCACGCCATCATCCCCAACTTTTGCCAGTCTGCTTCCGGTCAGCTCTTATGATTACAGACATTAGTTGTCACGAAAAAAATAACCGAAAATTCGAGAATGGTGTGTGTGAAAGGGAGTGTGGGGTCTGGGGGACGAGATTTTGAGAGCTTGATTGAAAAAAAAAATTGACGAGAAAAGGCGAGTGGGCTCCCTTTCAATCGATCGTCATCGTCAAAAGGCGAGGTAATTCAATCTAAACAAGGGTATCATCTGTTACTGAATTACCCCCCGTGAGGAGGAGCCGCAAAGCAAACGTTTTTTCTTCTTCTTCAGCTAGTTGCTCCCGTAAGACGTTATCGATAGCGAGGGATGACGACGATGTTTGTTATCATCGAAAGTTGTTTACGAGCCCCTATATTCCCTCACGTCGTGCTCTATGCCAAAACTCGATGCGCCGACGAAAGGGGAGGTTATTAGTGGTTTCGGTTTCCTTTAATGGCGAAAAAGATGGTTTTGAGGCTATTTACTCGATAAGTAGCCCGGCTACCAGAAAAGTACCAATGACGTAATGACCCAAAAAGGATACGCTTCCATCGGTTTCCAGTGTCATTTATGATTCTTATAGTCATACATCTTTAGGAATAGTTTCCTTTAATGTGTTCTTTTCTTTTTTACTTTGAGGTAGACTATACAGCGTATAGGATGAAGTATTGTAATCGGAAAAAAATCAAGATTTTGACATATCTCGATTTCATGTGTCGGACAAAAAGATTTTGCAAACTTGTCTGTATCTTTGTTTGTATGTGTATGTGAGCACGATAGCTTGAGCACCGTTTAAGTTAGATGGACGAAACTTAATATGTAAGTATTAGATCCTAAACGTAGGTTTCTATAATTTTTTGAGCGATTTCCTGTTAGGGTAAATGATTTCCGGTTTCTCAAGTAGTTTTATAATTTGATAATTAAATATCATTTGCCAATAAAACAACATAAAATTTTATTGTTATATACAAAATACGAGAAAGTTTAGGGATGCTAACTCCCGTTTTATTTAATTAATTTTTTATTATCTCTCTCTCTCTCTCTCTCTCTCTCTCTCTATATATATATACACACACACATAATATATTCATATAATATATATTATCTATCAAGGAAAGATTCCGTTGTAATCTATCTATATAATTCTCATCATGGTCCAACCATGCCGGACACAAAGCAAGCTGTCTGACCCCACCGACCAATCAAATTGCAAGGGGGGGGGGTAATTCAACAGTTCGTTGAATTGAAGTCAATTAGTATGTTCTTTCAGAAAATCAAAATAACATGTATTTCGTAGTGTAATAGTTATAACATTCACCTAACATGCGGAGGTCGCAGGTTCAATCCCCAGCTAAGACATTACTTTTTTAATTTTTAAAAATGTTTGTGTTTGTGCCCGTTCATTTCCCACTATCTTTTCGAACACCATAACAAGCACAAGACGAGTGGAAATAAGCTTGACGAATGACCTTTGTCAGGTTATGCCAATTAGTTTATAGTTGGCAAACTAGGATGGTGCGGGGTGGCAATTGGCTAACCACAGTGCACATGTTTCCAGATCAACAATGCGTCGCAGTTATCCCCGTATCCGAGGTTCATTCGCGTTGTTCTGATTTCATCGTGATATAGTTTGTGTCTGTTCTATGCACTATCTATGAGAAAATCTGCAGCTTATGATACGCCGCGGGCATCTAGTATCGATACGCCGCGGGCATCTAGTATCAATGAAAAGGTTATCATGGTGGTTGGGTGGCATTGCGTGCTGGGCTGGCGCACCGATGGTCACGGTGAGGCGAAGGCAAGGATCTATTCCCAAGACCAAAAGTTTTCCCGAGTCCATCCAACTACGGAGGGTAACTAACACAAGGTGCAGAAGTGTGGAAATGAAGGTAATGTGCGGAACCCTCATAACTGTGGACTATTAACGCTGGACGCAATAATAATTTGAGTAGAAGGAGCGTCTGTACAGATAAGACAATTTTTAAAAAAAAATTGTTTAATAAATTATTATTGTTTTGCATGGTTGACTGAAATTCTAACCATAATTCGTATTATACACGTAAAGGCAGCATGGTTTCCCTTGCCACATAATGTTTTGGTGACTTCAGTGTGACATCTTTTCAATTATTTGTTCATACTTTACATTCTTATTTTTTTCTGAATTTTGTTTCAAAGTTCAAAGATAAACTATAAATATTTATACAACTTTAGAATTTTAACAAAATTCACTGATTTGATAAACAAAATAATAATAAAAAAATAAAAATTTATTTAAACAACAGCTTATCCTTATCCACTAAGAGCGTCAAAAGTTATAAAACTTTTCGTATTGGAGTTTGCAGTCACATCATTGACCCTCAAGAAACTCAAAAAACCGCCACCCTGAAATAGGTATCGTCCCTCGTGCCAACAAAACCCTCGCCCACAAGCTCGCGCCTCAACGCGTTATATTATTCCCGAGTCTACACAACCAGCCCTTGCAGGTCATCTCTGAAAACCCCAGGACTCCACTTCTGTCACCAACGTGCGTGCTATTCTGGCGATTGCGGTAAACTCCAGTAACAGAAATTATTACATAGACGCGCCGGGTCTGTCGCGGGATGACGGATGGCGGGCCATACACCACCGATGTTTGGGTATCCATTTCAAAGACCCGATTACACCGTAACAATTGACAGTGGACGACACGCAGAAATTGGTTGTAAAAAAAAGAGTTTGGGTTGGGGAGGGAAGGGGTGCGGCTTGACTTGACATAAGCGTCTCGGCCATCGGTCATCATCAGCTGCATGTCTACTTGCAATGTTTACATCCTGCGATCTCACGTAAGGTCATGTTTATTATTTTTATCTTGAATAATACAATATATACTTTTTAATCTTTGAAAATGTTATGTTTTAACTTAATGTCTTGAAAATTGCTTTATATCATTCTGGTCTCGAGAAAGTCCATGTTTACCTTCTGCAATCGATTAATGCCTTGTTCCCCTTCTTAGCTGGTTACTGACATGTTTTTTTTTCCTGAGCTATAGAAATGCCTTGTTAACATACTACTCTCCGAAAATTCTTTGTTTAAGTTCAGGTCTTGGGCGGGAATGGGTTGCCTGGAGGAACCAGGAAAGCCAACACTCTATCATCATTTAAAACTCTAATACGAATGCATGACTAAACACAAACCATAGATAAACGTAGGACGCATTATTCTTCTATGTAGAAGGACCGCCTGTAACAGGTAAGAAGGAGAACATGCTTAACTTTTGAGCATTGAAAACAAATTCCATGTTTACTTTTCGATCTTAAGAAATTTCGTTTTTCTTTGGATCTTGAAAGTTACCTGGTCGTCTTCATTATCTTCAGAAAAGCCAGTGCAGTGTTTAACTGCTTTATCTCTTTGCTAACTCTCAATGAATGATATTTATAATGAGCATTGTAATTATGCCCACAAATTAACTTAATTATTGCTCTTCTTGTATTTTCATACAATGTTGCCTCATGAAATGTAACTCAATTATTTCCTTATTAAAAACAAAACACACACTTTATCTAGTCAAATACCTTTTCAAAATAAATAATTAATTGACTCTCTTGTTATTTCCTTCCATTTATATATCAAGTAATCCATCCATACAATCTAATCCACCACTACAATCCGATTCATACATACAATCCTATTCACCCTTAGAATCCAAACAAACATTCCGTACAATGCAATCCACCCACAAAATCCAATGCACCCATACAAACCTATCCAATCATACAATCCTATCCCCATATACAAACTAATAAAACCCATACAATCCAATCCACCCACACAATACAATCCACCAATCCAATCAAATGAACCAATCTAATCCAAATCATTAATACAATCCAATTCACCCATTCAATATAATCCACCCAACAATCCAATCCACCAATCCAATCAAATGCACCAATACAATCCAATTCATTAATAGAATCCAATTCACCCATACAATATAACCCACCCAACAATTCAATCCACCCATACAACCCAATCCACCCATTCGATCGACTCTACCCATACGATCTAACTTTTATACAACTATTCATATATTAATCAATACTTGATGCATTCATGCCGTCATTTTTATTCCCATTTCTAGATTCCAAAATTTGCGTCCCGTCCTTTCTCGCTCTATTTTTTTTATTTACCTTCCAAACCTTCCCTTCGTGTCTGACTACCTTTATTCTATCACTCTCTATTTCCATATTCGACTGGGCCCACAAATTGTCTCCCATTACACTGAGAGGTCCTAACTTAATTCACGTGACACTCTCCTTTAGTCAAAGTGAGGATGAATGTCTGCTCCTCAACATGATTCAACTGCGCATTTCCCTTCCCTTCTCTTGTGGTGCGTATCTTTCCTTACATATACAAGGAAAGGCTTTTCTTTTTCTAGTTTCTCCAGTCATCCTTAGATATCTCCCCCCTCTTTCTCTCTCTGTTTTTCTCCTCTTCTTTTTCTCGCTATCTCTATCCTCCTGTCACTCTCCCTCCTCTCATTTACCGTCTGCGTGAAGTTGTAACACCTAATAAATTTAGACTCAGACATTTAAAAAAAATTATTAGACAATATTTCTATAAAAGCCAACAAAGCAGCCACGTCAACTGTTCAATGTGCAAAAGTTCTAAGAAATCCAGGATAGACAAGTAAACTAAATCAAGGATATGAAACGATAGCGTTAAAATTTTCCTATATACTTTTACCTATTTTCCTTAAAAGTGAGGTGTAAATTTTTAGTTTAAAATGTATTTTTGTAAAATCTCTAGAGTTAGCTCACTAATTCATGCTACGTGAGAAGAAACTCAGATACAGTGTCTTTTGTATATTAAACGTTTGTCTATATTTAACAAACGTGAAAAGACGAACACGTTCCCTTTAAATCTTCAGCCAATTAGATGCGTATATCTATGGACCGCCATCATTCACACGAACTTCCGGCCAGTGACGTTACAGCCGGCTTCGGCATGGATCGTCTGCTGGCACGCAGACAGAGATGGACAGAGCCGGTCACTTAGTTTTGAAAGGCGCTAAATTTTACAGGGGGGAACGGACACGACCCAGGCGATACCAGCTGGTCAGCTGAGGCTGTAACCAGATGCAAATGTCCAGTGAGCCCCAGCATTAACATCATGACGATATTACCATATGGACGTAATCATAGGATTGCACAAAAGGAAGCCTTTTAGTTTTGCATTCAGTTATCTATCAAATAATATAACTACCTTAATTATGTTGGAATACCATTTGATTTGACATAATGTTTTGTTTTTTACTTAACATAATATATTTATATTTTTAGAATTTGCACAGGTTATCACTCTACCAAATACCTCGCTCATCTATATGTTGTCATTCGCAGGTTTTCCATATAACTAGGTCTAGCTGACCCGCGTCGTAGCATACGCCGTTAATGATTTAGTGACGGGTGACATTTTATGAAAATAATTGTTTAGAAGAGTGTGTGACAACTTTTCTGTCATTGAGCACAACGGAGAGCACGAAGTTATTATACCAATGTCGAGGAAAAAAACTTACAGCCGTGTTGCGAAGTCAGGTAATGAACTGGCACTAATACAAACAATTTTAACGATTAAAAAAGTAATGTCTTAGCTGGGGCTTGAACCTACGACCTTCCGCGTGTTAGGCGAATGTAATAACCACCACACTACGAAATACATGCTATTCTGTTGTTCTGAAAGAACAAAGTAATTGACTTCATTTGAACACATTGTTAGTCTCGATGACCCCCCCAGTCTCTGCACTACCTTTTCTTGCCAGCTCATTGGTCGGTGGGGTTAGACAGCTTGGTGTCCGGCATAGTTGAACCATAAGGAGAATTATATATATAGATTCCTGAATACGCAGGGTAAAAAAAAAAGGGGGGGGGAGGATGACAGAAGTACAGAGGTACCTCTAGTTATGAAGTTTTCAAGATATAAAAATTCCAAGGTCTGAAAGGTCACTAGAAATATATTTTGCACAAGATTGGGAAAGAAAATCCAAGATACTATAGGCCACTGGAAGAACTTTTTGTTCCAAGCTATGATAAAACGCACAGATGACAACACCTGACATATCGTGACGCCATTCAAAGTTCCACCAACACTTCTGCTCTCCTATTGGTCAATTCTATACCTTTTGATGTGTGTTTGTGCGTGTCATGCATGGTTTATTTTCTGTGAAGCTCATTTACTGTTGGTATCCTAAATTCGTGAAATGTTTTGGAAAAAAACGTATTTTTGTGACCAGGGCTCCAAAGAAATTAACAATTAATCACCTCACTCAAATAATGTCAGTTCACATTTGAATACATATTATGTTTCATTTATTTTATTCTGTTTTCGTTGTTTTATTATTATTTATTTATTTGTTTTATAATTTGTACTTTTAAGGATTGAAGAATCCTGCTTTGTTTATCTATACTTAATCATCATATTTTCAATTTTTAGTATTGTTTTTGTGTGGCTTGGAACGGATTAGGTACTTTACATGTAAATCTTTGTTCGAGATACGAAAGATCCAAGACACGGAAGCCACAATGAATGGATTAATTTGTTATGTCGAGGTACCACTGTGTATAGATTGAGCTTTGTGAGGCTAAAGTATGCAATTTTATTATATTCAAAACTTTAATATTTTCAAATTGTTTTTAAGAGCTTGAAAATAATTTTTGTACAGGGTTAAAATAATTTTCTTTAGAAAAATTTAAAATTTTCTACTTTTGAGTTCATCCATGAGAGAATATATTTTGGAAAAAATATATTTCTGTTAAAAATATTGCCATGTAACTTTTTAACTGCAGCAAAGAAAATATTTATAAATTTTTTTAAAAAGGTTAAAAAACAACGTTCGACCCGACAATTTAATTGAAATACGAAGTATAAATAGATTGAAATGAACCTAAAAGGCGTTACAAAAGACGAGTTCTCACATTTTTAATCGAACAGATTGAGCTTAATTTCACAAATTGAAACACGAAATACTGATTTTGGTATATATATTAGTTTTCTCTGTTTAAAAGAAAATTATAAATAACTTTAATTTCTCCTTTTAAATCCCTTATATTACTTTCACCGTCTTGTCATCTCTCTCTGTCATGGTTCCGCGGCAAAACAAATGTAAATAATGACCCACTTCCCATGATCTTATCGAGCTGCATTGTATCAAAATTTCAAATCGGTGGAAAGTACCGTAATTGACTGAATGAATTTTTAGTTTATCTCTATATGTTATGTTTAACCGTCTGCCATAGTTAACATCGTGGGTCACTGGTTTCACTCCAGTCCTCGATGTTACAGCAGTCTGTCATGGTCTGTCGTGCTATGCGTATTTTATTGAACAAGATCATTACTTTTAGTTATGTCTAATATGTAAGGGATTTATAGTCAAAACTTTTTTTACGGGTTGTTTCATTATAATTCAAATTGAAATTTGGTGCAATGATTATGATTACATTTTTATTTTAAAAAATTGTTTTTGTTTGAGTGAGATTAAAAAAAAAAAATAATAAAAAAAAGCATTTTAAAAGAAATATTTATGGGCACTTAAACTAAAACTGTTCATGGAGACATTGAATAAAGGAACTGTCTAGAACAACGTGTTTCTCTTTTAAAACAACATTTTATCCCACCCACTCATTGTTTTTTCTCACTTAAACTCACTCTTTTGAACTGTGACTCAGTGTTAGCACTAACTCAGATGGACGTAAAACTACTGACCTGGTTGCGCGGAAATGCACACGATGTCAACAAAGATTCATGCAGGAGATCCAGGCAAACAATCACGAAGAACAAGATGTAATAAAGTCTTTACTAAACAAAGTCCGAGCTTCACTGAATCAACCCTCCCCCACCCGTTTATTCAATAGACAGACCCGGTGAGCCACGTCATTGAAGTGTCAAAATATCCATGCAGTACCTCAGTTCATCGGAGAAGATGGTAGTGACCGAATGAAGGTGTCAGTTTTGTATCAAAAGTACAACAAACATGATTAAATACAAATAGAAAGAATGACTAATGAAACCAGAGTTGTTGAGACCAATGTATTATGTAGTCTCCGCATCGTTATTAATCCGATGAAGCTGTCAATGGAAACACCAGCGTAGCTTCCATCCATCAATCCTACACGTTGCAGCACGGCGTACTGCTCACAAAGGGCCACTACATCAACTGTGTCAGGTCCTGCCTTGTAGTGGGGGGACATTCATTCCCACCTCTGATGAAAAGTGTTATGTTTGGTGTCAGGGAAAGAGATAAATCTTTTTTACAGATTAAATGCGTTTTGCCTTATCGTGGTGTGTGTTATAGTTGTTTTTTTTTGGGGTACCGTCATGGTGGTGACAACCATCACCGGGGGATGCTTCCCTTGAAAAGGCTGAATTCTACTATCAAAATTTGTGTTTATATTTTAAAACGCCTAATTATTGGTAGCGGTTCTTTTACTAAAGTGATGTTGTCTTGGATAATTGCTGTTTTTTCTCCTCGGAAAGGACGTTTGCTTGTTTGTTTTTTGTTTTAGTTCTTATTTTATTTATTTATTATTATTATTTATTTATTATTATTATTATTATTATGTTTTTTTAAAATTATTTTTATTTATTTATTTATTTATTTTTTTTTTTGGGGGGGGGGTCTTCTTCGCCATTGTTTTAATTATTTCTAACTACCTTATAAGGACCTATGTAAAACTAAATTTAGTCCATTATTTCTGGAAAAAAATATCGATAACACCAATATGTCGCCTGTGTTTGTCTAATAAGTATTAATGTTGAAACTGATTTAGATTTTATTTAACCAACCTTACACAGCGGACAAGCTGGTATAAGATGTAATGTAAATTTGGGTATTGCACATTTGAATGTAGTATACAACGGTTTTCAGGGAATAAGGGGAACAAAATTTCCATGGACATCGGCTAATTTCATTATTTATAAACGTTATTACTTTTGATTCATCGTTAAATTTATATTGTCTTGTGTTAAATATAAAAGTCTGAAGTGTTTTGAAGTTGAATAATTTTCTATTAGATCTACACATTTATTTGTCAAGAATTCTGACAGCTTCATACATGTACAGAGTCCGCAAGCTAGTTGATCCTAATCAATAACATCGTCTTTAAACTAGAACTCGTCGAAATTTGATCGTTTCTTTTCTTCTGGGAACGTCAGTTTTTCATTATCCTTTTTTTATATCCTGGGAGCTGTTGAGGTTTCCCCAGATAACACACCGGAAGTTAAAACCCAACTTTTCACCGGAAGCAGAAATTGGGAATTTCCAACAAACCGTGAAGTCCATAATTTTAACTGCATGATGAACAAAGAAAATTATACACACAGCGCAATGCAACATCTCATTCATGTTTTCAAATCGCGTATTTATGTATTTGAATTAAACGAATGGCAAAGATTTTTGAATTTAGAATTTATTCGGTATATTTCAATTAAGTAAATAATTGTTAATTTTTTAAAAAAATGTCATTGTTAACTAAAAAATGTATTATGATTAAATTAACTTTCTATACATTATTTTCTAAAACTTACTTTTGTAATTGCTATTTCATGACGATTAATTTTTAACGAATATTTAAAAACGTCGATAATTTTTTAATTCTGTCCGCCATTTGAAAGAAAAACATGTATTTAATAAGTGCAAAGAAATATTAGTATTGATAATTGATAATTCGCAAGACAAGTTATGTAATCAAATATTATGAAGAATAAATCACAATTATAACATTTTTTAAAAGTCAAGAAACCAAGTGATATACGAAACTGTTTTATTTTACCTCAATAACCGATACTTCATTTACCTCATGGCAATATGATTTTTTTTGTTTTCAAATGCTATATTCCAGTATACTTTTGAAAAGGTGTAGACTACATCTTAAACAGACACACGCCGATGAAGACGATGGACTTTTTAAAAAAAGCATAATTTAATTATCTCATGGGATCTCGTTGTTTGATGTTCATTTACGGCTGAATGCGGAAATCACTTCCTTTGTGTCATTTTCATCTTTCATAAACACTTGAGATAATTATTTGTGCAGAAAATCGATGAAAGATGGCTTTCGATCATAACTGACCATCTTATGTAGGATTTGTTTTGTTGTGATACCTTTCAATTGGGCTCAGTCCATGTCCTATGGCACGTGGCCGGATAGTCATTCATCAAACTCAGTTCCTTATTTAAACAAAGCAACTCTCTTCAACTGTAACAATGCTCACTCGTGTAATTGGATTTCTAATTTTGTTCTCCTTATTGTTTAGTTGTTAATGAACTTTTAAAAAAATATCAAATTGATGTGGTTACAAGAGCTTGGAGCGTGATGGAGGGAAGATAAGTGGGAGAGTGATTTAGAAGAATAGAAATAGTTGGAACACAGGGATGTGACAAGAAGGAGATGAGATTGGTGGGAAATACGTGGGGTGAGGTGGAAGGAAGGGAAAGAATAAAATAGGAAAGAACAGGCGATTGGTGGAAGGGCTGATATTCTGTTTTAAGACATTTTCTGTTTCGTTCTTTTAAAGGTAAGAATAGTGTGAACATGAAAGACGTATAGATCTAGTTATTTTTTAAAATAAAAAGCTTGCTGGTGATTTAATAAAAGAAAAACATGTGCTATGTATGGTGGCTTTATATTGCTTTGATAACAGACATCGTATAGTACTTAAAGTTGAAGCATACAAAAATTCAGTTCCTATTTTATTAATAGATATTCCATTTTTTAAAATAAATAAAGGTTTGTCTCACAGTTTTTTCTTTTTGTTTTTTTTTTCGTCTAGGCGCTTTTACGTTATAACTATAAAATTATAAAGATTTTGTCTGCATTGATGATATACAGAAAAATACAATAAACTTACCTCCATGCTATATAGTTTCATATAGGAGGGCAATCTAAATTTCTAGAGAAATCACAAGAAACAATGGTGGTTAGAAATAATTCCCGCCCTTCCTAACAAAAACCGTTCCATTGGGTGTGCTTCCGATTTTCTAAGTTACTTTAAGTAATAAAGTTAAATTACTCATTTTATTGTTATAAGAATCCGAAATTCCATTCAATTCAGCAAGCTATTTCATCCCACCCCTTCTCTCATTCTGACATTGTATTTAAATTGTCTCACCTCTCACCTACGTTTTACCCTATTCTTGGTGCATTATCATCGGAAACAGCACCATTATAATCTTTATCCCCAAAATTCATTGACATATACCAGAAATCCTTGAACGAGGAGGCCGAAAAGAAAAGCCAAGAGCCACCAATGTAATAAAAAGCGTTAAGGCTTCTGGTGGTTGAGGCTATGACAAATGACATCCCCCCATCGCCGCCATCTCTTGCGGCGTAGCAAATATCAATACCAATGGTCGCCGCTATTTTCAGAAGAACATTCAGAGATTAAAACCACTAAATTGTATGCACTATTAGCTGAATATCCCGTGCTGCGATACAATAATTAGCGGTTATTACAAATATGTTAGAATATCACCGAGGTTTGAAGATGAGCTATATATTATCTTATATAGCATGATGTAGTTGATCTCTCTGAGGTAAGAGGATCCACTTAGTATCGCCTTATAAAATAGATGATATATGATCTCCCTTAGTATCGCCTCATAAAGTAGATGGTGTATGATCTCATTTAGTATCGCCTTATAAAGTAGATAGTATATGATCTGACCTAGTATCGCCTTATAAAGTAGATGGTATATGATCTCACTTAGTATCGCCTTATAAAGTAGATGGTATATGATCTCACATAGTATCGCCTTATAAAGTAGATGGTATATGATCTCATTTAGTATCGCCTTATAAAGTAGATGGTATATGATCTCATTTAGTATCGCCTCATAAAGTAGATGGTATATAATCTCACTTAGTATCGCCTCATCAAGTAGATGGTATATAATCTCACTTAGTATCGCCTCATAAAGTAGATGGTATATGATCTCACTTAGTATCGCCTTATAAAGTAGATGGTATATGATCTCACATAGTATCGCCTTATAAAGTAGATGGTATATGATCTCATTTAGTATCGCCTTATAAAGTAGTTGGTATATGATCTCATTTAGTATCGCCTCATAAAGTAGATGGTATATAATCTCACTTAGTATCGCCTCATAAAGTAGATGGTATATAATCTCACTTAGTATCGCCTCATAAATTAGATGGTATATGATCTCACTTAGTATCGCCTCATAAAGTAGATGGTATATGATCTCACTTAGTATCGACTGACAAAGTAGATGATATATGATCTCACTTAGTATCGCCTTATAAAGTAGATGGTATATGATCTCACTTAGTATCGACTTACAAAGTAGATGGTATAGATCTCACTTAGTATCGCCTTATAAAGTAGATGGAATATGATCTCATTTAGTATCGCCTCATAAAGTAGATGGTATATGATCTCACTTAGTATCGACTTACAAAGTAGATGCTATATGATCAAACTTAGTATATACTTACAAAGTAGATGGTATATGATCTCACTTAGTATCGACTTACAAAGTAGATGGTATATGATCTCACCTAGTATCGACTTATAAAGTAGATGGTATATGCTCTCACTTAGTATCGCCTTATAAAGTAGATGGTATATGATCTCACTTAGTATCGCCTCATAAAGTAGATGGTATTTGATCTCATTTAGTATCGCCTTATAAAGTAGATAGTATATGATCTCATTTAGTATCGCCTCATAAAGTATATGGTATATGATCTCATTTAGTATCGCCTTATAAAGTAGTTGGTATATGATCTCATTTAGTATCGCCTCATAAAGTAGATGGTATATGATCTCATTTAGTATCACCTTATAAAGTAGATGGTATATGATCTGACCTAGTATCGCCTTATAAATTAGATGGTATATGATCTCACTTAGTATCGCCTCATAAAGTAGATGGTATATGATCTCACTTAGTATCGCCTTATAAAGTAGATGGTATATGATCTCACTTAGTATAGACTTACAAAGTAGATGGTATGTGATCACACTTAGTATCGACTTACAAAGTAGATGGTATATGATCTCACTTAGTATCGACTTACAAAGTAGATGGTATGTTATCTCACTTAGTATCGACTGACAAAGTAGATGATATATGATCTCACTTAGTATCGCCTTATAAAGTAGATGGTAAATGATCTCACTTAGTATCGACTTACAAAGTAGATGGTATAGATCTCACTTAGTATCGCCTTATAAAGTAGATGAATATGATCTCATTTAGTATCGCCTCATAAAGTAGATGGTATATGATCTCACTTAGTATCGACTTACAAAGTAGATGCTATATGATCAAACTTAGTATATAATTACAAAGTAGATGGTATATGATCTCACTTAGTATCGACTTACAAAGTAGATGGTATATGATCTCACCTAGTATTGACTATAAAGTAGATGGTATATGATCTGACCTATTCTCAACGTATAAAGTAGATGGTATATGATCTCACTGACGTAAGAGATTGCACTTAGTATCTTCTACAAGGTACAGTATCTGAAGGTTTTTATGAAAGACGTGATCAAGGCTAGTTTCACTTATTCGCTATTTTGTGTGTGCCTCAGCTGTTAAAGATCTTGCCCCAACTTTTAAATCCCAGCCTCACACACTGTAATCAAAGGCAGCTCACGTTTATAACAATATTTTACATCGACTATTTGCAAAATGTTAGAATTTACCCCATATGAATCACAGCATTAAACTCATGTGCTTCTAGGACGTTTTTCATGGTTGATTAAGTCATTTTCGAATCAATTGGCATGGGGCTTTTACAGCTGACAAAAATGTATGGCAAGTTATAGCCCATTGTTCAACGGTTCATACAAAATAAGTTTTATTTATTAGGACTATATATAGTTAAGATAAAGTTAACACAATTGAACATAAAGTACTGAACTGCTAATTCATCAATTGAAAACTTACAAAATATTTTTTTTTTCGAAAAGCCAAAGGTCTTAAGCTTTCTTTTTACATTTTATCTACCGATACTTTACTTTTTTAAAAGAAAGAATGATTTAATATTTTTAAAAATGTTTAAAAAATTAGGATTTTACTAGCAACCCCCCACCTCCACACACACACACACACACACACACAATTTGTTAAGAATATGTGCATCAGTGACATCTCTTGGTAATACTTTCAGCAAGCAGTCTTGTGCCGTTACATCGTTACATCAGTTGGCTTCAACTGTTCGAATAGCTCTTTCCTTAATCCTTTTAAGACATATTTGTGTAATTTTCAAAGAAATAAAATAAAATCTGTGTATCAGATCCTTGAAAAATGGTCAGATAATGCATTGAATTTATCAATTTTCACCAGCTTATTATCTTTTTTTTTTCAAATTCACCTTCAGATAATTGAGAAGAAAGTTCGATAACTTTCCTATCGTCATATCCCCTTTGAGCAAATACAACCGTTGTTAGAAAGGATTGGACTATGAGTTATGGCTGGGATGATGAAAATCTGGCTCTGACCTCACCATCACAATAATCCGATTGAGGGAGAGTAGTGTAGACCTGCAATGAAATAATGTTTTGTCCAATGCTTGTTTCACCCGTTGGGAGTCAAGGCGCAATCTTCTTGAACTTTATCAAATATAAAAAAATTGCTCCCAGGGTATTTAAGTTAAGAGTTCAACAGAAGACAAAATGACACGTTACTCAACCACCCTTAAATTACGATTTTAGTTTAGTGTCTGGCGTCATAGAGAAAAGGATTTAAAATGTTTTAAAATAATTCTATTTCGTGTTCTTCGCACAAAAAATTTACCTGATAGACGTCCCCAAAGCTTCAGTATTAAGGTTTGATAGAAACAGATTTAATATACCATTACTTTTCACAGTTTGTTGAAAACACTCTCCGAAGCGAATTGCCCTGTTTTAGACAGAAGGAGAGTACCTAAAGGGAGACAACTATTGAACGTGTCTCGCGTACACGACTGCCTCCCTTATTGGCGGGTGTCCCTAACATCGCGACGTGGTTGCCAAGGTTGGTTAGCTGGTTGGTGAATGTCGGGATGTGACGGGGTATCGAGACGGGACAGAGGAAGTGGTGTTTGTGGGGACGGGGAAAACCTCTTCAAGGGAGTACCGTCGTTTACTTGTTTTCAGTTTTATTTCATTCCCACCACAGATACAATAACGAAGACTGGTGTTGTCAATTGATTTGGTTTGTTTTGTAGATGACTGGTATGAGGTAACGGAATAAGTATTGTTATTTACATGTTCATAGAATAATCTTTTTGCTCATTCAACTTTGCCTCAGTAAAAGAAGAGTCAAAGCAAGTGTATTATATTTTCCCGTTAGTTTTTTCAAACATTGAACTCTGATGATTTCAACGGATAGACTTTAGAGGAGATCCAACTTTTCAAAGGAATCGATGAATCGTTTGTGTATGTGGGACATCTTGACCATGTCTGTGAAATATTGAGTGGAACTTATTAACTTACAAACTTGTGACCCAACGGCTTGAGGAGACTTGAACACTGTGTTTAAAAAAGACAACCAAATCTGATTTATTCGTGGCCAGCTGGGAAAAAAAATAATGGCCAAGGTTTCTCGAAGCTTCAGCATCTGCCTGGCACTGGCTGCAGTGATTAGCGTTCACACGGCGAGGGGAGAGAACGAAGGAGTGAGGGAGGAGATCGAGAGCATGACGAAGGTGAGAGGTTTCTGTTTACACTCAGATTAACGTTGTCTTAAAGTTTTTTGACAAGTGGCTGTGTGTGCTCAGTGTTCTCAGATTACATCGAGTGGGACCCGTAGTTTATTGGATGGTTCCAAATTAAATAAAAAAATACATATTTTTGCAGAATAAACTCGAAATCTATTGAATGAAAAAAAAATATATATTTATTATTTTTAAAAAATTAATTATTATCCGGAGTATTTATATTATCTGATTTTGTAAACTCAAAATTTCCATGCATTAATGAATCATTGCGCCACGAGTTTAGATCACCTGGAAACACAATCTAAAAGCAGAGTTCTGGATAACTGGAGTAGCTTTATTAATGATTTAAAAAAAAAAAAAAAACTAGAGTGGAGTGGGAATCTCGAAGTGGCTACATCGTAAAAATATTTTATTTACTTAAGAAAACTATGAGTATGATCTTATATTTTTTAAAAGTTACGACCTGTTTATATTTTGAACTTGAACTTGAACTATCCCTTAACCCGACGCTGGGTCGTTGGGGCACCATTTTGAGCTGCGCACTAACTCATGCCAAGTGTCACGGTTCTGAGCTGCCTTCTGGGAATCGCTAAATGAAAGGCCGGTCCATTCTTTGATGTTATCCTCCCAACTCTTCCTTGGCCTGCCTCTTTTCCTTCTTCCCTGGACTGTGCCTTGCAATATCGTCTTTGAGAGACCTCCAGATCTTGACACGTGTCCGTACCATCGTAGTTTCCTCTTTTTAATTGAGGTGAGAAGGTCCTCGTAAGGGCCAATGACAGCACTTATTTTGTCGCGGACCGCTTCGTTCGTGATGTGCGCCGTGTAGGAGATGTTTAATACCTTTCGAAAACATCTCATCTCAAGCGCACTAATTCTTTTCTGGAGGTCTGCGGTGAGCGTCCAAGCCTCACAACCATAGAGGAAGACTGACATCGCCAGAGAGCGCATTAGNCGAATCTTTGATCTCAGGGAGAGCTTCTTGCTTTGCCAGATGTTTTTCAGTTTGCTTAGTGCTGCAGTTGTTTGGGCCGTTCTGGCAAGAATTTCTGGTTTTGAGCCTTCGTCGGATATTACAGCCCCTAGATATTTGAAGGTAGGGACCTCCTCGAGTTTTTGACCGTTTATCCGTATTTCACTTGTGAAATTCTTATTTGCCATGACCTTGGTCTTTTCTGCATTAATTTCCATGCCATAGGCCTTCGACGTCTTCTCTAGCTTTGCAAGGAATTCTTTTAGTTCGTCCTCGCTGCCAGCTAGACCGTCTATGTCATCGGCGAAGCGTAAGTTAGTTATGATCCTTCCTCCGATGCTGACCGTTCCGACATGGTCTTCGAGCACATCAGTCATAATTCTTTCTAGGAAGAGGTTGAAGAGGATGGGGGAGAGTAAACACCCTTGTCTAACACCAACAGTGGTCATGAACCAATCTCCCAGCTTGCTGTTGTAGAGTACTGCGCTGGATGCTCTGTTGTATAGGTTCTTGATCACAGTAATGAGGTTGGCGTTAATATTGTACTTGTGCATGGTTGCCCACAGTGCTGCATGCCACACTCTGTCAAACGCCTTTTTGAAGTCTATGAAGACTATGTTTATATTTATTATAATAATTTCATAATTTATAATATAATTATAACAATGTGACTTCTTGCGTAAAATGTCTTGAAAATGAGTAGGCAAATAACAATCTCCAATTCTTTTCTAAGAAAGCTTTACAAGGGACTTAAGGAATACACGAGGAAATGCTATAAGAAATTGAAAATAAGACCAAACATTAAATTTCTATAATAACGTGTTTGCGTATGATTACAGCCCTTTCGCGGCTTCAGCCGTCAATAGGAATGCTTCATTAATCCTAGAACCATGCCTTCCCTCCAATGACGTAATAAATCTTCACTATTTCAGGAAATTAACACTGTGTAATAAGATGTATCACTTTCTCCGTGTAGCTGACCCCCATATCGCCTCTCCATGTATTTTATGCCTTCAACTTTATCCTTTTCCTATGTAAATAACGTCGACGTGCAAAACTCGATAAACAAACTTTGTAACGAAAAGTTCTATTACAAAACCGTTAGACTTTCAAAGCTATTTTATATGAAATTAATTAATAAAATATGGATTTCGTCGTAAAAAATAATTAGCATTTAATAAATATTTAACATGCTGAGAAATTCCTCGCTCCATTGATGATGTGAAAATTAAAAAGGGATAGATAAATTGTTGTTTTCTAAGTCCCGTGTAGCAACCCTTCAATTTAATTATTCCCTCAAATTAATTTATAGCCCGAGATCCTGTTAACACATCTGTCATTAGAATGTCTACAATCTACAAAAATATTTAATTCTCATAGACTACTGATTAAAGATGTTAATCTATGCTAACACAAAATTTGAATCTGTTTCCTTTTTTTTTTTTTTTTTTTTTTGTTTAAATAGGGGAGTAACCACAGCATCGAAATCGTTGGTAAGTTAAATCTGCTAAATAAGTCATAGGCCAGAGTCTATTTGAGCTTTTATAATATCGCGACACGATAATATTTACAACTTCAATGTGGTTGTCTGCCAGTGTTAGAGAGTAGGATCGTTCATTAGTGTAATCTGTTTTGGTAAAATAATTGTGGTATTTTTTTTTCTTAGAATTAATAAATTTTTTCTTGGTTTCGAATTGAGTGAGGCCTACTAATCTCATTAATCACGATGGAATCTAATAGACATAAGCAAATTTAAAAGAAGGTATACAAATGATAAATTAGGCAGGATAAACGTTGCAATAATCTTTTTCGTTGAAGTTTCATGAGATCTTCTTATGGTTAGCAGTCTTATAATAATTTTAAATTTAAAAATTGAATAAGATGTTGTGATCTGCGTGCATATATTTTCAGACAACGACCCGGAGTTTTTGGTTGGCGTTAAGGGAATAGAGAAGCCGCTGTGCTTCCACATTGATGGGGAGGTCAATCAAGTGATTAGACTGCTGCAGGACCCAGCGACGGGTAAGTCGAGAGACAGTGCCTGGGGCAGGAAGTTCAGGGGAGAGATATAAAGCAGTGGACGCAACAACACCAAGGGTGGGGCGTCAAATAGGAAAAGGGTGCGCAGTTGTATTTCAGAACTTAAATCTTTAAAACAAACTGATTGAAACTTTCAAAGATATATAAATACTCCTTAAGATTTACCATTTTACATTTATTCGCTTTGTGGGGGTTGGGAGGGGAGTGGGGATGATAGGGGTGTGATATTTTTTACATATAACAACATAATCCATAGATAGAACTCAATAATCTTCTGTACAGAAGGAGCGTCTTGTAACAGATAAGATAAGAAGATAAGATAAATATTTTTTAAAAACATGTTTTCGCTCACATTGGTTAAAAGATATAGTGTAACTTTCAATATATCGTACACCTTTATTTTTATCAATGTGAGCGAAAACTTTAAAAAAATTATTTATGTTGTTATATGTCAAAAATATCAAAGTATAATCAGTTTAGTATAACTGTCAATATACCGTATACCTAACAAATTATACTTTTAACACAATTAGATTCATTCATGCCATTGAGCATGTCTGTGGCCCAACAAATGATTTGGTAACCTCAACGATTAGTAAGATCAAGTTAGTTTTTTTTTCCGGAACGAATGTGCAAGTTCAATATAATAACAGCTACCGAACATTGAAATATATAAGTAAAACAATAAAAATTGTGTATATTATGGTAGCAACAAATCAAGGTGTTAGATATGATGGAGGCAATCCACTGACGTTTTGGATGGGATCGTAGTATTAAATTGCATAGCACAAATTAATATTGGGATCAGATCAAGGTAGATGAATCATCATAGTGATGTACACTAAGCATTTGCCCGGATCGTAGATAATATTCAAATATCCGTTACGTTCGAGGGAATGATATAGGAAATTTTCGAGGGGAATGTATTGTTTATGAAAATCAAATTAAGAGGTTTATCATAAGAGCCCCTCCATCCCCACCTTCACTACACATCTCTCCCACAGGTATCATCGTCAATGCCCGAATTTTCCATGACGACCTCTCCAACAAAACCTACCTGGGCGCCATCATGATCTCCCAGGGAAGTTTCCGCGTCATCGCCAAGCAGCGCTACATCATGATCAACGACGTCAAGCAGGAATGGGGAGACATCACCCTCCTGCCCAATCAAGGTCACCGTGTTGGCATCGGGGAGGACATGCTGGCGGTCACCTTTCGGAGGCGCAACATCACCCTGGTCATCAGGCGTCACGTGGTCACGCCCATGGACGAGATCGACTACGAGGAGGTCGACAGCGAGGAGTCGAGGAGCGTTCGCCTCGTCCCTGGCCGGGAGAACGCGAGTGAGGAGAACATCGGAATCGCCGGTGAGCCGCGAGGGGGGTTCTTGGGGGTGAACGAGGGCTTCGCTCGTGCAGACCTGATGCCCGTGATCGGTTTCGAGGAGCGCGGCTCAATCATCAACAGGGTGATGTCTTCCAAGAGACGCCGTGGGCTGTTCTTACAGAACTCCCTCGGGATCAACCAGGATCAGACCTTCGTGAGGAACTTGATCGTCGAGGTAGACGGGCGCGGTCGAAAGAGAAGGGAGGCGACTTCAGAAGCGGAGGCAACTCAGGGAGGAGTGGACCTCGGTGGTGACGGTTGGGCAAAAGAGCAAGGTTTCAATAATGAGAAAAATCAAGAAAGACGAGAGGAGGTCACCGTCCAAGACCGGAAGTGGCATTTCATGCCAAACAAAAATAAATTTTTTGACACTCCGATACAGCAGCGTGTTGAAACGAAAAGCTTTCCTGAAAGCCTCGCTGAAGACGCGCCGAAGAATCTACAACGCCGCCGACATGTTCATTCACAACGTCAGCATCACGAGAGCAGTTCCGGTCGAAAGCAGAGAGATCTCGATGAAGACTATACACTGGACGAGAACAGTTTATCTGAAGGGGACAAGAAAAAAGAGCCGACGATATTTTTGGGCCTGTACATAACGGACGCAAGGGATTTGTCCAACATGACGCATGGACTTCTGGGTAGGCTACTTCATTTGAAATATTAACTTTTTTAAAGAGACATTTTTTGTTTATTATTTGTAAGGTCAAAGAGAAATTAATTTAATTAAAATAAAAGTAATAACTTTCTTTAACGAGAGATGAAGGATTTTTTTTTATATCCTTCTAAATTTTATTCTTGATTAGGAGTTCAGTAACGTAATTCATTTCAGTTTAGATCTAAAGCAAATATAGCTATCATTTATTGTCAATTTACGAAATCATTCAATAGTTTCTTTAAGAAAAAACAAAAACAACTACAACACACACACAAACAGCCACACAAAAAAGAAAGTGAAGAATTTTGGAAATTTGCTGAAAATCTCTTTTAGATCTTCAAAATATAAATTTCTTTCAACTCCTAACATAAAAATTATAGGAAATATTAAATTTCATTAAAAATTTTAAAACAGGCATCAACAACAACAATTCAATGATTCATGCACTCCTGACACCTTGGTTGAACCAACGACATAACTTTGTAACGTGTTCTACTTCTACCAATCATCCCCACAGGTCAGTTCCTCTTCAAGAACGTCTCCCTGGAGAAGATCACCTACAGGAACGGTCGAATGAAGGCCAGGCTCCTCATCAACGGCAACCCCAGCCGCAGAACAATCGCCTTCGTCACGCTCCGCCGAAATCTGGCGCTGAATGCCACCCGGGCGTGCTGGAAGATACGCCAGCAGGGCCGCGACGTCATCGACGGCAACTACTCCAACTACCTGGTCCCCGGCATCCGCTACAGCAACCTGAAGGAGCTGCCCCCACCGTTATGACTAGGGGCCGTCCCCGGGACGGGGCCGAGCGCAGGCGACGACCGGGGCGAGGACAACCTCTGGGACAGGGAGCCGACCGCGGAGTTCAACGCCACTGACCAGGGAGTCAAAGGGGTCGAGGATCCCGCGTCGTCCACCACGCTGTCCCCGCTCATGATGTACCCCACGTGCGTGTACGAGACGCACCACAGGGCGCACTTTCACCTACACGCCGAGGCGGACATCAACAAAAAGACGTAGCCGTAATCTTAGACACTCGCGTGGTGTAGGGAGAGATGATATAATTTTTTTTCAACACGTTTCTTCTTTCTTTCTCTATCATTGACTGAAAGGAACTGTTTCACCAATCTGTGCTTTGGATTAGGAGGAGAAAAAATATGCTTAAATCATTTTTATATGAACCCTTTTTTTTTCGTTATAAAAAAAAAAAAATTAATTCCTAGAAAATTAGTGATATTTGTTAAATATATAGATAAAGGCGGTTGGTGTAGTTTTCATAGCATGTGTGATTTTAATGACCATTTTCCCCTCTGTGTTTATTGTGATATAATTTTCTTTTCCACCCTTAAACCATGACTTTTCTCTGTTATAAGAATTGCAAATAAAACCATTGCCAAGCAATATTCCACACAACACGTGAGACAAATGAAACGTCACCACTGCAAGAAAACAGCAATCGTGGTCTCGTAAGGGCCGATAACCTACACTCCTACAATCGACTCAGTCACGCACTTTCGTATTTACACGGTCGGGGTGAAAAGTTCGCCGAAAATCAGTTGGCTATTTTAACTGGTCGAGAGTCTAAAGTATTTTGTGATGTTGTTTTAGAAGGAAGCTCTTGATTGTTTTTAGTATTTGGAACATGACCAGGGCCGGATTTAGACTTGATGGGGCTCTAAGCTGTTTGAGATATGGGGGGGGGGGGCTTTTGAAGTCCAGATATTCTATGTCAGTGACAAATATGAAAAACAAAATTCCGCGGGGCCCCCAAGAAGGAGGGGTGGGACCTAAACTACAGCTTGTTTAGCAAATAGGTAAATCCAGCACTGCGCATGATAACAAATTGACTGGAACCTTGAGAGTGGGAAGGGACTTGTAGGGTCGTATAGGTGAAAGTTAGTTTGAGTCCTTGGAATTAAATCAATAGTTTGGGTGGCGTGGGAAGGGGGGATTAACATAAAAAAGAAAGTGCTAAAGAAAGAACGAATAATAAAATAAACTAAAAAACCTAGAGGAATCATTTCCCATCACTGAAGATTGAAGGAATTCAAAGCATAAAACACAAGACTATTTACAGGTGTTTTTCAAGGCAACTACCATTACTACCTGCTATTATTCTTTGTTTCTATACTAAATTGATGGTTTTTGCTGTCTGAGAATTCAGTTTTAGGCATTGGGGGCAGAGTGTTGTTCTCGAATAGGATCAATAAGACTGAATGCTATAATGTTCCCCTTCAAACATGCTTTAGCTTTCCACGCCCTTGTAGAAACAGTATCTGCGAACACAGAGCGTGATGCATGGCCCTGAAAAGTGGGAGCCGCGGGGGCGGGGGGTGGGGGGTAGAGCGGGGTTTGTGGAAATAGTATTTAGTGTCCCCTTGCTGGGCTGGTCCATTCCTTTCCACAGCATTCTACGCTTTCACGCAGTCGTCGAAGTTTTTTGTGATTCATTCCTTTCACTTGTGAGCTTCTACTACTATCTTTCTCTCTCTTTTCCCCTATCCCTATACATCGCACACTATCTCTCATACTCTCTTTCTCTCTAACTTGTCTTTCTCTTTTCCCCGTCTCTCTCTCAATTTATTTTTTAATTTTCCGCCCACCTTTCTGCCTGTCTTCACGTCTCTCTTTCCAACACTCTCTCACTTCCAGGGGGCTCTCTCACTCAAATATTTTCTTAGTTTCCCTCCCCCCTCCCCAACACACTTTATCACAGAGCACTTTAGGAATGCCTCTGACCTCAACTACACAGTCATCTCGAGCTGGAGTTATTTCCAGCACTTTACCCACGTGACGTGAAATGGAGCGTAATCGGTCCATAAATTGACAAAATGTTGTTTTTTTTAAAAGCCCCCTTTCCCCTTGCATAATTAATATGAAGAAATGGCCTTAAATCTACGGTGAGCCCCAGCATGAAATATGGCTCATTTCGACGCGATATTGCTTTTCAAGTGTCGAGAGATATTACACCATTATATAACCTGCAAAAGGATATTTCTCAGATACATGAACGAATGTAAGGGGGCTGACAAAAAAATTAATAATGCACATAAATCATGGCATGTTTCTCCTCTTGGATATTTAACACGTCTAGTTTTATTAGAGAACATATTATATTCTTGTGTATCTATGTGTGTGAGCAAAATGTTGTGCTTGACATACTGCAATAGATCTAATGAGGCTTTTAATCGCTTTTATAGCAACATGTCATGGCGTTTTTCCTCTGGGATAAGAGATTATGTAGAGTTATGTTGTTGTTGTTGTGGGTTTTTTTTTTTTTTTTTTTTTTTTTTTTTTAACTTAAATTCGTTTATGTCAGATATATGTGTGTTAAAATGCAGTGAGAGTACTTCTTATTAACACTAAGTTCAAATTTTTATTTTTAAAAAAAATAGTCAAGAAATGCATGACTGTAAAAAGTAAATCAATCTAACCTTAGATAATACTAAATACTAGGGCTGTTATCAATTAATTTAAATTTAATCGTTAACTTTGGAAAAATTACCGAATAATTAATCGATAATTTTGATTGAAGCTAAAAACAATAATATGTATGACGTCATGAAACTGAAAATTTCAAGGGAAGTAACAAAAACAGGCAATTGAATGTTGTGATTAAAATATAAGTATAAGTAGTTCAATATATTGTCAATGAATATAAATTTCTCTATTGTTAATAAAGTAAAAACAATGCTTAATTTTTATGTCACTTTCCTTATAAAAAAGCTAATTTTCAAGTTAACACTTTAAAAATCTTTCTTTTTAAATGGAGAAGTTTGTTCGTAAAAAAGCAAAATATTATTAATTATTAATTAATAAATCGGTACCTTAATTTCAATTGCTATTTTATCGATTTAATCGATACCTTTTTTACCAATTAATCGAGAAATTAATCGATAATTTCCGCAGCCCTACTAAATACGCTTTGTAAATGATGATCTCTTAACAGAGCAACTGGAAACGGTATTAACTATTAGCTTCCCTTTGAAGTTTCTAGACCATGGTTTCTAGACTAGAAACACAGAACGTCCACCACAAGGAGGACCAACGAACAAGCTCAGTAAACTTTTAGTCATTTCAAAGCACATTAATTTTACGGACAAAAAGAAGCAACAATAAAAAAACAACAACAGATTTAACCTGAGGAAATTAGTTGATGGTTTAGTTGATTGCAAAAATCCGTACCAACAGGCATGGAAAGATGTTGAAATTAGCTCCAATATTAATATCAATGTTATTGAAAAGATATCATCAATGAGTTTCCGTTGTCATCGAATATGACTTCAAATTTATTTTTATGCTATGTAACTTTATTGAAATAATTATCTATCTTATCTTATCTTATCTTATCTTATCTTACGTTTGTGTTAATATTTTGGTAATTCTTGTGAAAATCAGACATTTTTAAATGTAGCAAGTGGAGAGAGAGAATATTAGTTTGTTCGGTTTCTACATAAACTTTGTTAAAATCATATTATTTCATTTAGAGGAGTAATCTTGCGTAATGTTGAAGAGACACATGGGTTAGGGATTAAGTATCTTTTTTTTTTAATGTTGTCATTAAAAAATTGAATTTGTTGGAGTTAATCCGGACATCTTCAATTTATGTTTATGTTGAACGAATTATTTATGTATAATTTAATTTGAAATTTCTAACAGGTAGATTTTAACAGACAATGTCGTGTTGTAATGTTGAAAAAATCTAAATGTTTTTTTGTTTTTTTTTGGTTAAAATGTAGCAAACGCATAGTTTTTTTTCCAATTTTTAAATTACAATATAAACTATGCTTTAAAAACAATTATAATAATTATTGTATCTCAACAGATCTCCTTTTGTAGAAATAAAATGCTACCGTGGGATTTCTCTCATGTTTTTGAACAGTTCTAATTATCTGTGTAACTTTGCGATCTTATCTGTAACTCATAGAATCGTTTATGTAGACATACGGCGTAGTAGGCTTGTAAATATATGTGTATAGCAATTTATTGGTATGTTGAATGTAAATTGTTTTTTTAACAACGGAACCTTGTGATACACACTCATAAATATGATAACCTTGTTAATATTTGTTAGTTACTATGTTATTTATGCCGCTGATGCTATAGGTAACACTTTGTTACACACAAAAGGTAGTAATAATTTTGTTTTAAAAAAATAATAATAAAAGGCGGGTCTTTTTAAATCCATTAAAAATTAATGTCGTCTTACTCACTTGTTTATTATAATGAAGTATTGGAACCTCTTTTGGATGTAATACGTTAGCCTTTGTAGCAGCCGCTCAACCTTCAAAGGTAAGGGGGAGTTTATACATATATTCAAGACAAACGCCTGAAGATACCAGGAAAACCTATACTTTATCAACATTTGGAACTCTGATAAGAATGCAGGACTATGCACATACCATATATAGCGTAGGACGCAATAACCTTCTGTATAGAATGAGCGTCTGTAACAGATAAGACGAATTCAGATGCTAGAAAGTTGGAGAAAAAAACTACAGCATAACTGCACAAAAACTTTAAATCTTAGTCCAAAGACCACAAAGGATTAGAAATTAATTATTGCCAAAGTTAGATAAAGGAGCTTCAAACGCATTGACACCTGTACCCAAATGATTAGAAGTTTTTTTTTTTTTTAAATATCAGAATATGTATTATTTAAACAAAGCCATTTAAAAGACATCGAAGCAAATACATTCTAAACAAAATCAATCAAACACAAAAGATCAAGAACGTTTTTTAAATTTTTTTAAAATTAGTTTTTTTAATTTATAAATGTATACATCATTATTAATCACTTAAAGAACAGCAAAAATTAATAATTTCATTGAGTTATTGAATACTTGTCTACCTCACCACACCGTTTTATATACACTCTTTGTTAAGACATTTAAGGGTAAATATTTCTATACAAAGATTTTTAAACAGAAAAATAGCTATAGTCTAAAGATAAGATGTAGAATCTATTTTGATAATGTACATGAATCCCAAAGCTGGCTAGAGATATCATATAGTAAATTAATTTCATCGTTTAATCTATTGTACATTTTGATCGACGAAGAGCGTCCTTTCTTGGAAACTTACTGGTATTGGTTAAATTTAAAGTCCATGCCAAGTTTACATTTCCTTCCATGTGTGAATCGGGTGAAAAGCTATTAAAGCTTAAACTAAACTCGTGAGAAATGGGATATCTGTACATACAACGTAATTTAAATAAGTTGACAACACAATAACAACGCGTTGTGTGATTTTCATAATTGAATTTAATAGCGTTTGTATCCCAACTATGTTCACTTCTCAGCGGAAACATCTATAAAAAAAATTCTTTAAAAAAACAAAAAACAAACATATTACAGCTCAAATAAAACAGAAATCCTTATTTTAAAAAAATTACAATTAATTTGCAGTTGAAGTTTTTGTGGTGTTTCAAAGACGAAGGGCTCAAAAACTTTCCCCAATCTTTGCTGCGCGTTTATGTGGCCTAGAAGTGGAAATAACCCCTTTAATAATCGCTAGCCCATGTAGAATGCGTTGCTATGGTGACGGTCGGGTCTCGAGGATGCTGTGGTGGAGATCTGTGACATGTAATAATCGGTGTAGTGGTCTTCTTCTGGTGGCGGCTGTGGACTTCTCAAGTCTGGTAGGTAGTACAAGGTCTTGGCTGTGGGGTTTAGGGGGGAGGGGTAAAAATAACAAATGTCAGCTGAAGAGTTCAATAAAAAATAAAATTATAATAACTGTTTTTATGGTGGTGTAAATGCGTGACTTAAATGTTGGCACTGTAGAAAGCAGGCTTTTAAATACCTATTTTAAAATGATATAGTTGTATAAAGAGAAAGAGAAGCTATCAAGTGAACGCTTTGAACACAAAATCTCGTCAAAGTAATTTGATTAAAACTTTTATTTATAAATTTAAAAATGCTGTTTTTTTTTCAAGTGTTAAATAAATTTCTTATCAGAACTTGTGGAGGTTATAGGATATCGGTATAATCAGAGGAATTATATATTTTAAAATAGAAAACAACCTACTTTGTCTAAAAATAAAAAACAACAACAAATTAATAGTAATTTACATTGCAAACACGTTATAAACGAATTAGTTGAAGAGAACGTGAGTAGGACTTATACACGACACTTATGTTAAAATAAATAATGAAGATTGAGATTTACAAATTTGAACGTCCATTCTTGAAGATAGTTAGAAATAGTGAAACACAAAGGCTTGTTGAGTCATGAGAGTAAAGAAGAAGGCTAGAGTATAAGAGGGCAGGCGTATACGAGGGAATGAATATAAGAGTGCAGGAATATAAGAGGGCATGAGTATAAGAGGACATGGGTATAGGAGGGTATGATTATAGAAGGGTATGAATATAAGAGGGCATGGGTACAGGAGGGCATGAGTATAGAAGGGTATGAGTATAGAAGGATATGGGTATAGGAGGGCATGAGTATAGAAGGGTATGAGTATAGAAGGGTATGGGTATAGGAGGGCATGAGTATAGGAGGGCATGAGTATAGGAGGGCATGAGTATAGGAGGGCATGAGTATTGGAGGGCAGGAGAATAGGAGGGCAGGAGAATAGGAGGGCAGGAGAATAGGAGGGCAAGAGTATAGGAGGACATGAGTATAGGAGGGCATGAGTATTGGAGGGCAGGAGAATAGGAGGGCAGGAGAATAGGAGGGCAGGAGAATAGGAGGGCAAGAGAATAGGAGGGCAGGAGTATAAATGTAGGAACGAGAAGGTAACAACAAGGAACTGGTCAACATAACATCTCACATTGATGTTTTCCAGTCTGTGAGTGTTAACAAAATACGGGGTTGGGCTCGGGGCGTGGTCCAATCCTATTACCCAGAGTACCCGGATGACAGGGGACACTACCTCGGGGAGAGCACTAATTCAATTTGTTTGTTATGCCACTGCTATCAGAATTTGCCGCCCCTTGTCTTCCACTAGCGATACATGCGTGTCGGTGATTGTTTTACTACAGAAGGTCCTCAAAATGTACCCCTAAAAGAAAAGAAAAACATGTCTTCTGGGGGCCACGCAGCCGTTATGGGAACACCTAAAACGCGTAGGATATATCATGGGGAAATATAATTTTAACAAAGGGTCCACATGTTAAAAAAAAAGTTTGGAACCATTGTTCTGCTCTCTATCTCTCAAGAGATGGATGAACTGAGACGCCGAGCGACGCGATATAACGTGTTTGATGGATGGTGGTGTCACCTAGTTACAAGGCAGGAACCATCGCACCGGTTCTTGGTCGTGCGCACACCTTCACAAATCGTTCCGCGAATGATCCCCTGAGTTTAATATCACACAAAAAGTAGCAGCCTTTTAAGTGAATTTATTTAACACTTAATTTAATTTATTTTTTATCACAAAAACATTTTTTTTCCTTCAAAATCCTCAAGGTTCGTCACACCTTTATGAAATGTATTCCCATAGTGTTGAATGAGACGTCCTACACCCTTTCATGTTCCGATAATGTTTAGCTGCTTTTTTTACGCAGTTATCTCGGTGGAGCGTATGAACTTGGCCGACACCTAACAAGGTTTGCCATCTAAAGATCATTCTTCACCCCAGTGACCCCACAAATTTCATCTCTCGACGTGTTTTTATGGATTCTGGTTAAACTTTCAATACCGCCATCATCTGCCATTAAGGTGTCACGCAGGCTTAAAAAATGTGTTCTGCGTCATAAGGTTTGGGGGGAAACAAGAACGAGCACTGGGAAGGAACGAGGATTTATGTTTTAAGGCATCCATTATTTAAGTGTAGAGTCCACGCAGATGAAGAATAAAAATTAATTGCATGTCTGCATACTTTTTATGTGTTAGGGTGTGGTTATTTTAAATAAAGGCTTAAAATGCAAAATTGTTTAGAAATGTGTATTATTTTAATATGTTTTTAAAAAAAAACTCGTCTTTTTACTTCAAAAAGTCTGAAACTATTTGTTATATCCTATAAATATCAGACGGGTAATCAAATGAAATGTGATAAATTTAAAAGTGTCGATCACATAAACAACGATGTTGAATGAAAGCAGTACAAAAAACGTGACCTAAATGGGCCATGAGTACATTTCACGTTTGATCTTCAGCACGTCAAGCAATAGCCGAGCATCGCATCAATATTTGATGACGTCCGAAAGGGGTCTTGAACATTTAGTGCGACAATGATGCTGTCGCCGTCACAGCATGGCGCGAACCGGGTGCTTGGCGTGGGAGGGGAAGAGAAAATGGGGGAGGGTTCGGGATGGGATGGTGGTGAGTGATAGCTGGGGGGGAGCGGAGATGGAATGGGGTGGGTTGAAGTTGGAAGTCATGTGAGGAGGGAGGAAAGAAAAGAGGTTAAGTTTGTTTGCAGAAAAGGAGCTGCTGGTACGTGTGATGACGAGTTGGGTGAATGAGACGGAGAAGACGGGTTAGAGAACAAGTTAGATGACAGTAGTACTAATATCATAGAGTTTGTCAATTTCGTTCACCAACCAAAACTATTACAAATAAGTACATGGGCATTGACTTCTAGGGCAACGGTTCTCAAGTAATGTTTTCGTAAAATTTAAATTCAAACGAAGATTATTTTTAACTCGTTTGAGTTTAACGTGTTATCAAAAACAGATACGAAATCAAAAGGAGCATTAAAAAATGATTTACTTAAATAGATTGAGAACCACTTTACTAGAAGTGCATATTGTGGAAGCAGATGAAAGAATGTGATTTGTGCTCTATTATGTTTCTAATACAACTATTAAAACTCCAGAGTCAACGTTAAGAAATGTTAACTGTTTTTTTATGCAGTACCCGCTTATTCGCTTTTCAAGAAATTTCAGTTTGCACATTCCTATAGGTCTACCTAGTCTAGACGAACGCTGTGAATCTTCTTAGCGCAATTTATTATTTTCAAGAAAATTAAATTGGACTTCATCATTTTAATTTAAATTCACACTAACTTAGGGGCACGTAATACATGTGATGAAATCATATATCATTTGTGATAATGGTATAAAGTTAGCTTTGCTCACAGTGAAAAATCATAAGATTTGTTTCTGGTTTCTCTAAAAGAAAGATCATGTGATTCGCTTAGGATGGTTATTTTGTGGTTAGACTGAGTAACAACAACAGAACCGACAGCAACTACACTATAGACTTTTTGCTTGTAGGAACGAAAACATTTTTACTAAACTTAAAATGTATTCTGACATGTATAAACATAAAATTGATCGTTATGTTAATATAGAGTAAAAACTAAGTTAAAAAGCTATTGTTATATGTAATGTTTCTACTACATTAGTTCGAAGGAAATATGAATGTTCTCGAACTTAGATAACCAATTCTTGATTTTTGAAGTACGTTCGACACTTTTACTTCCAATAATAAACAGCAAAACGTATATTTGAACAGATTTCAGAATTAAGGTTCTTGACAGTCAAGCTTATATAATAAGCTTGACTGTCAAGAACCTTAAGCTTAATTAAAGTAACACATGTGTGCCCTTAAAAATAATGAAAGTAATATGAGTGAAAGTAATAAACTTTCACCTGTATCAAAGTGTATTTAAGATTTAAGAATTCTAATCAATATACTAGACGAATATTCAATAGCAAGCATTCTGGTTAGTTTTCCCCTCTACTTCCTATTTTAAAAATGTTAAACATATATATACATATTATATATATTAATGTGTGATTCATACACTGGATACGGTGTTTATTAATTTGTAAGTAACAGCACATAGTGATGGTATGCATGAAACATTCAATAAAAATTATTGGTAAAGAATTCAGCGAGAAGTTCACACTCTGACACACTGAAACTAAAATACGTGCAGTGAATTCTATCTACATAGCGCTATACACTGTGAAGGTGGCCAATGAAAGGCCGTGTGGACGACATGAATAAAATACTATATACACAATCATGGGGTGTTAGATTACCTAATCCTTGATGAGCTCTGAAAGGCAAGACAAGAATAAAGAGTACAAAAATTAAATAAACAAACCAATGGTTGCCATTTGAGACACAGTACGTAATAATGGCGTTACTGTAACAAATAAAACCACAAAGAGCGGCATCACTCGCCATCTTTGATACAATGACGCGAGACAACGTTCTCCGATCATTTCTAATCTCTACAATAATTTAACCCGCACAACAACAACAACAAAATATATACATATATATATGAAAACAACTAAAAAAACAAAACAATAACAACAACAAATAAACACCTTCAGATAAAGCTGGGAATTATTTTCTTGTAATTAACAATTGACATCGCGAGATGAACACGATTCAATGCCACACTTGAAAACACCAGGTTGACCTTTGATGTTTGTCTTGATCTTATTGGCAATAAACACCGTCTGTTTAAATTGATCTTATCTTTAATGATACTGGAGTTTCGTCGATTCTTTTATGTCCTATGAGTGCCTATGACCTATTTAATTGGGTTATCCTGACATGATTATATTTATAGCGTTAAAATTAAGCTTATATTATATTTTCCCTCTGTACACAAGTTGGATTAAAAAATTAAAATTTAGGCTAACGGCTTAATGATATGGGCTTAAACCATAACATCTGTTTTTTGACCTCTCTATTTCCGGTATATACCGGTAGGTCATAGAAACGACTAAGCTGACCAACTAGCTAATACATAATAAACAAATACATATATATTTAATAGAATATGACCATATGTCAGTAAAGGTTCCCTCAGAGCGACAGCACCAGTGGTGTTATCCTATGCAGGCTACCTAGTGGGGCTGCTAAAAAGTCTGTCTGCTTTGCCTCAAACTTGGGCGGTTGGAAAACCGTTCTAGTGGCTATTTACTCTGTTGGCTATTTACTCTGGTGGCTACCTGCGCTTTTTAAAATTATACTTAAATCTGGTATTAAGCCCTGTCATGCGAACATTGCGGACTGAAGCCTCTACTACTCCCTCTTAAGAAATACCTATTGATAGTACTTAAAACAATTGAAAAATGGAAGAGTACATTCTTACGGAATTAAACATTATGTTTGTCTTTTTATTGAACAACAAACTTAATCTTGTCTATTAAAACATTTTTAAAAACATTTTAGTCAAAATTTAAAATGTACGATTACAAATTTTATCTTCAAAATAGAATTTGTTACCTTTCTCATTTTTGTAAACTTCCGGTAACAAATTTGCCTGTTTGGCAGCCAGGACGAAGGCCAAGATGGAGAGGATGAAAGCATCAAAAATGAGGACGATTGCCAGAGCGTACCCCCAGCGCATGCCGCAGGCGCCAATGTTGTAGCTGCCAGATTGTAGCCCACATACAAGGCGGACCTGGGGGTTGTCCCACCCACCGGGATAGACAATGCAAGAAACGCCCAATAAAGTTCCTGTAAGAAAAAAAAGCATTTAAACGACGGTGACGAGAAATTTCTTGAACTAGCAAGCCTGAAATAATCATATAATGGTTTTTATCAATCATATAAACACATGTGAGGGTATTTAAAATTCGGAGCAAAGAGAGAAAGATGACACTTTCTGCGGGGAAGAAAAAAATTGCTATCACAGAAATCCAACTTGTCTCAATTGGGTCAGTAACCATATACACATTACCGAACAATAATTGTCTAACACAGGGGTGCGCAACCTTAGGGCTATTGCCGGCCGCATACAAAAAATTATTTTTGTAACTTGTGTCAACATTTTTTCATTGAAAAAAGAAACCGTCACTATAAAAAATTTAACTCTCGTAAAAGTCAATTGGAGATAATAATGAAATAATAATAATTTATTGTAGTTCTTCATTACAAACAAAAACATTTCCATCGATATTCTCTGATATTTCTACTTTATTGAACATTGACATGGGTGTATTTTTAAGTGGCATTTGTACAATTATAGTAGAATAATTGAATAAGTGATAAGCTGCTTCCCTACCACTTTCCATGTAACTTAGCAGTCCCAATTTTCAAAGAATTAGTGGTCTTGCTCTGGGATGTTTGCCAAGAATCGCGAAAAGTCCGGGCACTCGCTGGAGATCATCAGTCATATCCCCGACGCCAGATTGATGTCCAACAGTCGGGTTCGATATTTGTTCTTGAGATATTTCATTCGTGAAAATGATGCTTCGCAAATGTAAGTGCTGCCAAACAGCACTAGATTGTTTCTTGCTTTTTCGCGAAGCTGGGGATACTCCATAGCTACTTTCAATGTCTCTAGTAAATCGTTTTTGTCCTCGAATTTCTTCACAAGCTTTGCGTTATTTTTTTTAGTTCAATCAGTTTCATTTTGATATCCAACGGCGCACTCGCTGTCTCATCCAAATGTGGAGAAGCTATGAGTCTCATATTTTCTGAGATCTTGCACAAAGCTATTTCAATGTCTTTATGAGCGCTAAACACTGCAGCTAGCGCTACAGATGCCGGAGTCGTAATTTGTTTCGCAATAACAAGTGCTTAAGAGTGTAAATGAATATTCGATGTTTCATGAACAACTTTACATAATATACTCCCAAATTCCAAATATATGATGGCTGCAGGTTATTGTAATTTAAACAGATTTCCACGGCCGCACATTTTCGTGCCCACGGCCGCACGGCCTCGGGTTGCGTACGCTGGATCTAACACAAATAAACGACGATTTCTTAAGGCTTTAATGCGTTGTCTCACAGCTCCTTAAATAGGCCACTGTTTAAGTTTTAACAACCCAGCAGCGGAGTCTAAAATATCTTTACCAATGAGGCATTTTGTGAGCGGAGGAAAGCGGATTGTTCTGTAATTAAGAAATAGGACGTATTTTTAATGTAAAGATAAATAAATTAATTTGAGTTACAACTTAATGAAAATAGTTAGCAAAAAGGAAAAATTTAAGCTATACCTCTGACAAAAGAAAATACTGCACACTGTTATAATTTCTAACAGAGTTTATACACTATTTAATGTAAAAAAAATCTATGTATTGAAAAATTACTTTACACTACTGGTTTCATTAATTTTAATCATAAAAATAAACTGTCCTTGCACAGTCATGTTATATATCCCTCGAGTGGGCCAGTCTTTTACTAACGAGTTAATGAACATTACTTATTTATGTCGTGGACCTGTGGTGGAACAGGCGGTCCCTGGAGTTAGGATGTTGCAATACACTACGGTCTTGTTTCCCAAAGTGTAAAAGACTATGGTGACAAAAGTAGCTATGAGTCTGTAGCTCATCAAGCAAAGTTTTTAAATAATACAGTCTAAGACATAGAGTATTACTTCAAGATGTAACTTTATTTCAAAAACTTGGCGTAGGAGTGGTGACTGGTCTGACGTTTGACATGTGCTGTCATTCAATGTCAAGATTTTGTGAGGTAAATTTCAACTAATACTAATACTATGTTTACGATTAAAAAAATATGGGTTACCATTTATAAAAAAGCAAAAGTTACACTTCTTAAAAATATTTTTTCAGCAATGTACTCCTGTTGGAATCAATATTACACTTCCTTTTCTACAGAAATACTACGTAATATGAAGAGCTTAAACCAAATACCATAAGGGGGTACAGAAGTCGAGACAGCTCTGCATAACGTTTTTGAGCTCAGGACAGGAATTCTGCATTAGCTGCGATATCTATTTTCTTGGGTCAGACGGTGAAAAAAAAAACCTTTCCTTTATTGAAACCAGACTCGAATCCTTGACGCTGTAAGCTTTAGCTTACATTATTTATATACAAAGACGCTTCTTCAATCCTGAAGATTATTTCTCTTAAGTCATTAGAGCATGCAGACCATGCTGGCCTGTTTGGTAGGGGAAGTGGCATACACAGGCCCCGGCTACTAGGGTTAGTGTGACATAATGCATAGCCACCGTTATATACACATTTTAATGTAAGGCTCCTATAAGAAATGGGTAAACTCAAGGACAGTCGAAAGTAACAGGGAAAAATCCCTGCCTGCTTTAGAGACTAGAACCCGCGACCATCGGCACGCCAGGAGAGCGTGTAAATGTTTTTTTTTTTGTTTTTTTTTTACAATTTTTCTTAACTTCATTTATATTAAATTGATATGTAATTGTTAACACCTTTTTTTAAAAAAAATTGTTTTTTGCTATTGTTGTTTTGGAAAATATTCAGTACAAATGTAAGCAAATGTTATCATCAAAATATATAGTTTATTACCCGTATCTACAGTAATATTAAATGGTAGATGAGTTTAAAAAATATAATTTCATTAAATTCTATATAATTATGAGACAACTTTTCATGATCCTCGACGATGAAAGACATTTTAAAAAGTTCTTTGTTTACATAGAAACGGTCTCTTGGAGACCTTTCTAAAATCATCTTAAAGGTCATCGATTAAATGTTTCATTAATAAACCTTCCATAGATTTTGAGTTATGATGATTCCGAAAAATGATTGAAAAGTTATGTGAGCTTAAAATTATTCTACCCACACCCCCACGCACAAAAAAAAAATAAAAAAATAAAAGAGTTTAAAAACAGTTTTTCATCTAAAAGAGAACAAACAAGAAAATGACAAGAATGGCGTCGATTGGAAGTGAGTGAAAGGAGGAGGTGAGGCAGGCGCAAGCCCATCATTTGGGCTGTAACGACACAGGGGTGGATGGATGGGAGTGCACAAAAATAAAAAAAATTCACTTCCATCTGGCAATTAAAGAAATACTTTTGACTTTGAAACCCGTGAACTCAGCTTTAAAAAAAGACTTCAGTATGCACAGAGCCATCACAATGTGGAAATATTCACTCAGAAATTACACAAATAAATTACGCCCAGTCCCCAATTTCATAAAGTAGAGAATAGTGGCTTTAACATTTTATTTGAAAAAGTGGGGGAAGGGGCGAGGGGGGGGGAATTATAGCTCTGCATCTTAAGTCAACGTGGAATCTGTTAAAATGTGATTACACATAAGTTTATCTCTAATAAAATGGCCGAAGCGCCATTTTACAATTCAAAGTTTCAAACATCTTTAAACCATTAACTTCCTCTCTTATACCCTTTAGCCTCATATAGGGTTATCCTTCTCACATACTACAATATAATCAAGGCAATGCTTCTTGGTACAATCAAATCGGTGTACATCATTTAAAATATGTTTTAAAAAATCAAATTCAACCTGTAACATCTACTTCCATGATATTATCTACTCATTCTTTTAAATCTTGGGTCCCACCATCCACACGTTCCAGTCGTACACACCACCGTACACCAATGTTTCTCCACGTGAGCCGTGACATAAACCTACCAGAGAGCAGCTGCATCCAGGCGCATATCCTCAGCACTGTTGCGGTGTTGAGCAGACAGAAGAGCAAGCAGCAGGCGAGACAGGCGATGGACAACAGGCAGCTCACACCCACCATGACAGATGTGGCCTGTTGATAGAATAATTGAATGACTTCACGAGGGGCGTGATTAATCTCTCTGAGATTTTTAAAACTCTGTTTTCTCCAAAAGAGTTATAAGGAGAAATAAACCGTTATTTGTCGCTCGAGCATATTATTTTCTGAAGAGAAGCGTTTTTGAGAGTATGCTAATTAAAGTAGCCATATAAGTTCTGACATTAATAGACTGAAAAAAAAAATATATATAAAAATTCAAAAACTAAATATACATACTCTACTTTTATTCGAGTGGTACACGAAGGTGAATCTGTGTGTTTTAATTCTCTTCATTTACGGCTGCGAAAATCTCGACTTTTATCTATTTATGTCACTCCAATTCTTACCTTAAAATATTCATTGAGAATTGAGTCCCAGGAAATAAAGTCACCATTGCACACAAAGTCACTTCCAACAGAAGATTCTGTGCAATATCTGGGGGTGGTCGGAAATTGTTTAAGTACTGATCGAGTGTAGATAATGTCTTAAATGAACTGCAGGATTAGGGGGTCAATATAATTTGGAAAAAAGAAAGAGATTAAAGGAGAATGCTTTGAAAAGTGAGTTGAGAAAGGCAGTAATGAAGTTAAAGTTAACACGGCCGTCATCTAGAAAGTAAAAATATTCTTCCAGTGGCATTATATAGATGGGGAGAGGGAGTATTTTAGGGAGAAAAATGAAGGACGAAATAGTTTCATCGAGGGTGGGCAGAAGGGTTTGAGGGCCTGAATAAACAGTCTGAGGGTTCTTAATACGGTGTAATGAAACAATGTCCCGGATGATGCAATACATCACAGTTGTTTACCTTTAATCAAAGAACAAAATCCCAAAATAATAACCAATTGATGGATTGCCCCTTCCTGCTCAACTTACTTCCCTTTTCTAGCCATGCTGAATAAACCGCTCCATGACATTCGATTGGAAACAATTTTTTTTTTCTATTACAAATCAATAACTCACTAGAAACAGGCAGATATGATTTACTCATGGGCATGTCGCTTAAATGAGTACTTCTATATTACTAGCTATATTTCTCACATTTTAATAATAAGGGTTTTACAAATTTAAATACGTAATTCAAATAAACACGGTCTTCCAAATCAATGTCCATTCGATTGAAAATGTATTCAACTTTAAGGAAATAAATAATAAATAATACACAAATACATTTAAAGTAATTGGAAGATTTTTGTTTTTGATCCAAGCGACAGTTAAATTAAATGGGGACATTTTATCCGGCTTTATCAGCCAATTTTGTGCTATAAACAATAGTTTTTCCCTTTGATCTTATGAGCCTTCTACTTTTCTGAGTAAGAAAACTTATATTTCTAATTATATCGGTGTACACAAGAATTAATAGAATAAGAGATTATCCAGAGACAATGGAGAGAGTTTGACAACACTCTGGAAATCACCTTCGACGACAAGGCAAGCTCTGAAATGGAACAGTCATGGAGAACGGAAAACATTTCAACCTAAATACTTGACACCGAGATGTGAGGGCAGACATCAAGAAACGATGCCTAAAGGAGCGACTGGCCAAAGATAAACATGTCTGGAAAACTCTTGAAGGTGCACTAGGTCCTTGAAAGGATTGCAAACGTCGACGGTGATCGACTGCTGCTCTCAGACAGCAAGAAGGTGGAATATATATATATTTATATAATTTAAAAAATCAGAATGAATCTTTTAATATAATGATACAGCATCATCCCGCATACAATTACACGCAATGAATACCTTTAACAAAGTTCCGTCAAGTGAAAACAATGACAACAGAAACTAATGATTTACTTATAGAGCCCAAAGAATCCAGCGACAGCGCTCTCTCCCGTGTCACCAATCCACTGCGGTTGGATCCAGACGACGACGTTGAGGATGAAGAAGATGCAGGTGAAGATGGCCCACAGCACCACGATGGCGCGGCTGTTCCTCACGTAGTTGGTGTGGTGTATTTTGGTCAGCTCGGTGCTGTATTCTGTTTCCATGGTTACTGTGGAGTGAGGTAGTTAACATAAGCCGGATGCATGTCCTTGATGGTAAGTTTAGAGAATAGTAATACAAGTAAAAGCATAGCAAATATATTTAAAAAAAGAACAAAAACAATTTTTCTCTAGGATTTCAATGTAGCGGGGGGAGGGGGATAAAATAAATAACCCGTAACTTTCCAACTGCAGACTATTATTATTATTATTATTATATAATGAAGTATTTAATCATGACATTATAAAATGGTAGTGGCTGGGGCAGTTATCTAGCTGTGTAAGTGTAATAATAGTTGATTTTGACAATTCTACATTCTCGAGCCAAGTTTTGACTAGATACCATATTTGTTTCTCCAGGAAATATACTTATTCAAAACACTTGCTGCAACGACGTTCATGAAAGAATTGAAATGGCATGAGAAAATCGTAGTTTTGTTATTATTATTTCTTTAAAAATTACATTTCGAGCTCTATTCAGTATATCTGTTTATCAATAAAATAGTCCAGTCGGTCAATGCACATATTACTACATCCAACAAAATTATCTTTTAACTATTTATCTCTCATCCAACAATTCATCCATCTCACTGTTCTTCTCCCCATCTCTGCTCCCTCGTGTCTTCAATGTAACACCACAAGTTTATAAATTAAAATATATCAAATTAATCCATGATATAAAACATTTTCTCAAGCGATCCGAAATTCGAGACAAAAAAGATGATAGACAAGAAATTCAAGAATAAGTAGATAGGCTACAGTGGCGTCACTAGGTGTGCAGTGGGGGCGGGCCGCCCCTGGTGAAACCATCACTAGGGGTGACACCAAAATGTACAATTCTGTATGTTCCCGTTACTTGGCACTGGAAGCCTCCGAGAAGATCTATTGGGTAAGCCGTGAGGGGGTGACACCATGAGCTACAGCCCCGGGTGATACCAACCCTGGTGACGCCTCTGAGTAGATGTAACTCTAAATAAGTGCACGCTCCTAAAAAATGGTACAATGTCATTCAATGATTTTGGAAAGTGAATTAAGGTACCGGAAACAACTTCAGTAACACTAAACAAATGAATTAAATTATTTCGACCAGTGTGACAAGTTATGGACTATGATATTACTGACTACCAAAGATTTCAGTTGTGGGTAACATAACCTTGGTTTTTTTAAAAATAAAAATATTGTGGCTGAAATCTAAAATCTGTCGTTTTTGTGTTGCGGTGGTAGTTTGACCTTATCATTAAGATTATTTCTACTGAATTCATTAGGCCTGGATAACCTCTTTCTCTTAATGGATAATATCGATTTCTAATAAAACACATAGTAATTACTTTCTTTACGTGGTACCTTTATTCCTGTGTAATCTTATTTTTAAGCAGTACTCAGCGCCACCCATTTGTATTTACAATCTATTTTAAAATCATTTAAATCGACATGTATTTTCACTTTTGAAAAATGACTTAAATAGTTAAATACGACAGAGAGTATCCATCGGTCAGGTATCAACAAACGATCAATTCTCATTTTCAGGTAAATCGATGCGCCTAAACTGGCAGTAGGAATGTCTAATTAATCATGCGTGTCTGAACCACTGTAGATCGTTACGTTCGTTTTTTCTACAATATAAAATAGCAGATAATTTAACATTTTATGAACTACAAATTAAAGAAACACATCTTACCTGGATGTGTGTCCGTGTGTGATTTGTTCTTAACCCAGCCCTAGCACAGTTACACACTATTTTGTGTGTTATTCACAACTCTATTTTTAAGTCACACGGACCGGTTCAGCCAGTTTCTGGGACTGTTCATTCAGGCATCAGTCAAACCAAGGGACGCAATTAATGAAACACCTAGTGTTTAAAGAAATAGACAGTTATCGGTATTTTTACTTATTTTTTAAATATTTTTCTAAATTAGTTATAGTGTATCATTTTATAGTTAATACTTTTTCTTATTAAATGCATGTGTGTTTTTTATTTTGTTTATGTATTCATCTAAATTGATTTATAAAAACTTAAACATTATATTTTCAGGAAGCCACACTTTTCTAGTATTCCTCCAGGTTTGCGAATCGAATATACTAAAGTTTCATTTCTTTGTTAAAATATTTAAATCTCGAAATTAACGTATTGAACAAACTATCTTGTTAAATTTTAGGATTACATTTTTACAACTTCTCAGGCCAGTCAAATAAATTATTTTAACAAAAGTATTTTAACATGTAGGACCTATGTTTACAAATTAACTAAATACATTATTTCATAAAACATAGTTAATAAAAAGATTTAAAAAAAAAAAAAGAAAAAAATACCGTTAATTATTTACTTACCACAAAAATATGCACCTAATACTAGCGAAGTGAAACGCGTTTTGTTAACAGTAAGCGACTTGATGGTGAAAGGCGGTGAAAAAATAATTCGTCACTCTTACTGTTTGTTTTACTACAGGCAAAAAATCAATTCTCCTTTTTTTTTTTTGCATCCTTCAAACTTCCGTTACCGTAAACAAACGTGAGCCGCCTGACCAAGGGACAGTGCTAGGAGATTAGCTGTTACATATAATACTTCTCTCAGGGTGTTGAAAGCACGAAAATTGCAGTTACCTCTCTTACCTACAAGAAGCACTAAGTGGCAGTTCGTCTGGTGATTAAGTCTTTAACAAGGTTGCCCGCAACATGAAGTTTTAGATGTTGGAGCGAACGTTAAACATGTTTAAATCTATGGGTTTAAAAAATAAAATTAAAACCACAAAGACGTTGTCATTAATTTTTGTTCCTTTCTTCACTAGACACTGCTTGAAACATAGGATCATATATATATATTTGTTTATTATATAGTTTCTTTAAAATAAGTGAAAGTTATAGCATGGATCATTCGCCGTGTCAATAATTTCGAAAAATAATAATAATAAAAATAGCTATCATATTCTCAAAGATTAACTTGAGAAAGCAATAGTTGTATAGCGAAGTTACTGAAATTTAGTGAAAGCTTCAGCCATTGTTCGTGATATTGATGAATACAATGCTATTCTAACATGATCAGAGTGCCCCCCCCCCCCCACCGACATTCCGTTTTTATAAAATAAAAAAAAAACAAGCTTATTATGATTCTTTATAATTTTAACATTCCATTCAAGACTGATTATAAGTTTTCTCTAATTTAGGCGATGTGGACTCAAAAGATTATTCTCCGAGGAATTCTTTGAGTTCACTTGAGGCTTAAAACCTATGGGGCCGTCCATAAATGACATCACGCGATTTTTGCCGATTTTTTACCCCCTCCNCCCCCCCCCCTCAAAAAGTACGTCACAAAACTTTGACGCCCCCCCCCCTAAAAAAAATCTATTTGAAAATAAGAATGTTTCAAATCATTTTTTTTTTTGTCATTTAAGTATTTATATAGTGTAGGTCTACATTGTATTATCGTAACATGAGTGAAGCTATGTAAAAGATATGAAATAAATTAAATAAATTGTAAGCCAGTGATTATCAAACTTTTTCGTATCAGACGACCGGCAAGAATTTTTCCATTTCACCAGGTAACATTGCATTCTTTTCCCGTTTTGACATGATTTTCTCTTTACTTATTTGATATCATAATGAGCCCCTACACAGCTTAAATCCCTATAAGATTAAGCATGAATTTGGTTTGTTTTATATATTACATTTTTAAAAAAAAACGTTTAGTTGCCAAGGCATAGCAAGACAGCTAACTAACAATGCTGCGGTTATGTCAAAAACCATTGATGTGATTAACCTTCGCGATTAAGCTCGCGAATGTGACTATTGATATTACAAGGATCATTGCATTGTTTATAGGCCTAGAATTTATAGATACAAGACAATTCCTCAAATTGATTTCGATCTTTTAATGACAGTTTCCCTGCTAAGTATATGCACATCAAAGGCATTTGATCTGAAAATATCACATTGATATCACATCTCATGTTTTCTAAAAATTATTAGGTATGCGCTGAAAGATGAAAATGGCCCATTCTGTATGAACTCCACATTTGTGTAGGAAAGTAGGGTGTCATCTTGTGCGTCGCAAAATACAGTAATTCTTGCAAGTAGAGGACTGAAATACTATGACATTATTAAAATATCCAACATTATCATAACTTTTAAGTGCGAAGCTCACAAGTTTGTTTGTTTGTTGTTGTTGTTGTTTTTTTTTCAATTCTTTTTTCTTCAGGATTTCACGTACGACGTACGTCACACAACAGTTGTAAATATAATGTAATTTGGGGTAAAAAGGGAACTTTTGGGGATAATGCTCAATCATTGTGGGCATATAAAATTTGCTAGAATCCGCTACTTTTGGGTTAACAGTAATGTTAATATAAACTTTTATAATTTTAATATTTAGGTATTCTATTGTTGAAACGGTCCGTTTTTTTCAAACCNAAAAAAAAAGTTATTTTAAAATAATACTTTTTTAAAATAACATCTGGGGTCAAAATGGAATTTTTGGGGGTAATGCAGACTCATTTGGGACATATAACATCCACTCCACTCCACTAGATATATTCAAATACGTCATGTGTACGTGTACGCTTGGTAACATATGCCCACTATTGAACCGGTTCCTTCCAGAAAATGCATTTGTTAAATGTGTTATCTATGTAGATTTCTTATTATCTTATCTTATCTTATATGTTACAGACGCTCCTTCTGTACAGAAGATTATTGCGTCCTACGTATTTCTATGGTTTGTGTTTAGTCCTGTATTCTTACTAGAGTTTTAAAAGATGATAAAGTGGTGGCTTTCCTGGTTTCTTCAGGCAACCCATTCCACGCCCGAATACCGGATGGAAAGAAAGAAAACTTGTATGTGTTTGTTCTTGCATATGGAATAAGAAAGGTGTTTTTATCTTTATGTCTATTTGAGGGTTGTATTAGGTTATCTTTGTGTTGTATTTCTAAATTAGAATTTATTGCCTTATGTATAATTACTAATTTACTCTTGGTTCTTCTATCCTCTAGTGTTTCAAGGTCTAATGAAGACGTACTATACGAAGACATCTAAATCCAACCTACTTTCATTTATATTGACAAACGTGACAATAATCTTAATCAACATGACTTGACTGTATCAAGTATCCTTTCTGTCAAATTTAAAATAAATGCCTTAAAAACTGAGTTCACAAGAAAGTTGTTTTGTTCTCCTCTCGAATTGCGATGCCGAGAATTCGATGGATTCAATAAAGTTAGTGAATACTTTTGACTAATTTTAAATGGACACATTTATTATTATATTTAGGATGGCCAGAGGCGTTTTACCAAAAACCAATCGAAAAACTACAGCAAACTTAAAACTTTTATTATTGTATCAAATAGATTCCTCTCCCCCACCCACCCCCCAAATGGATATTCGGTGTCGTTTTGATTTAAAATATCAACATATAATCCTATTCAGATCTTTTTAGAAACTTGCCCTGTTTGTAAAACCCACCAGTAGCCTATCGACCGGCACTTTGAGAAGCATTGAATTAGAAAAAAAAAAGTCATTAAATAAATTTTAAGTGACCAAATATTTCAGTGACGTTTTATTTAAAATTATCCTTTCGATGTGACGTCACATTTCTTCAACCCCCTCCCTCCCCCACGTCAAGCATCGTCACAAAAGTGTGACCCCCTCCCCCCCAGGTGCGTGACGTCATTTATGGACGGCCCCTATGACATGAGTGTGTTTGAGATGAGGGGCGCAATGAGTTCTCCTCTGGTAACAGCGAATTGAAGAACAGAAGTTCTTGTTTTACAAGCATATAACAATTTACAAGGGAGGGGGGAAAACACACTGGTGAGAATGCAATAATGAAATAACGCCTTCGTTGCCAAATTGTTTTCGAATTATTGACATAGTCCCGTATAGGCATCTAAATATTGATAATGATAAAGTCAAATACAAGGTAGATCATAAAAAGTATAGCATGATATAATATTGATAGAGTATACCGGCCTATGCCAGTGTTCTTCTGGGGCGGGTGGTGAGGGATTTTACCTATAGCCTATAGATTTACTATTTATATGCCTTGAATTTTCTTCTATTATAGTAAGCTTTATTTAATGTCTAACACTAAACTGGAAATATTTAAACCACGCTAAAAATGTGTATTATAAAAGATTATAATTTAAAAACAAATTTATTTAAAATTTAAAAATAAATAATCAAATATTATTAATATGGCTATGAACCGGAAGTAAATTTCTGAATGAAAAGGATTTCATTTTAGTAGTTTCCCTTTTGCCACGTTCAAAACAATGACTCTATACTTGGGACGTTAATAAAATCGTCTTTTATTAATCAAAGCTGGTTTAATTCTCCAATAGTTCGAATATTATTGATATTGTTTTTGTAAAGATGGTAAGTAGTATGTAATTATAAGTAAATTTGTTTATAATTTACTGTCGAAAGCCATGGGATTTCATTAAATACCTAATCTCGATAAACGGCTGAAAGTCTGAAATGTGCTAAAACTAAATACTAAAAAATCTAAATTAAATAAAAAATTTAGTCAATTTCTTGTATGGGACACGACACGTTACTATTGTAACATAACATACATCACTGGATATCGTCTATTACTATATGCTAATTAAAATGCAATAAACTCATAACTCATTAGCCTTAGCATTAGGCACTTTGGTAAAAAATTCAACCTAAACAAAATAAATAACTAATAACACAGTTAAATAGAGCTGATTTTTAAATAAATTTTAACACCAAGATTATATTTTTAGGATTTGTAGTTTTAAAGTTATGAATTTTCAAAGTGTGCTTTAATTTGTCCCAGTCCCCAATGACCAATGCATTTTACCCCCACATTTTGTGACCTCAATTCCGCTGTTCGCGTCACGCACTTATGTCTTTGTTTTAATAATGATTTTATTTTCAGGATCAATGCTGTAAATAAAATAATTAGTTCTTAATTTTGTTTTTAAAATATTCTTTATTAATAAATCATTTTTATTTGTATTATTAGCAGTAAAATTTAGCTTGAAACGAAGTTTTTGTTGTGTTTATAAGTTCCAGTTCACCCGACTATCACTATCATTATTACTAAGCTATTAACGGTTAACCGGTTAGCCGGTCCTCAGATCAGGATCGGTCCTCTTTATTGAGGACCGCAGGACCGTTTTACCGAAAACAACAACAACAAAAAAAAAAAAAAAAACCACTAGCGGTAACGTAGTGCAAAAAAAAACCAACACAAGCCGTAACGCGCCCCTCCCTCTCGCTTTGTCACGGTGAAATCCAGCTGACAAGTAGCCTAGGTTGGCATTCAAACTAATCAAACCACTCTCCAAGCTGTAAGCGTGCGTACGTGACGCGTTATAGCCTTGCTTCACTGAAGTTCACAACTAATAGTACTAGTTACAAAACAGTGCGTGTTTGAGGTCAACAACGGTCAAGGCCGAGGCTGTTTCTATTTATATTTATTATAGTCTGTTTCTTATAAAGACAAAGAAAGCTATAAAAGCATATGACCCCGTGACCTATCCGCATTTTCTGATCACCGGTTTATAGTCTGTTTCAGGCATTCAAAAAACGTATTGGCGCACGCCGCTTAGTGAAGTACATGTACCTATATTACGAGAGGTATTTGAAAGAGGTAGCAAAGATACCGAGCAATTAATCGAACCACAAATTCGATTTCGGTCTTTTAGTTTTAGTGACAGTTGTCCTGCTAGTCAAAGGCATTCGATGTAAGATTACCACATTAATAGTACGGGGAGAGCAAGTCAAACCCTATTTGAACAGAAAAAACGGGGAGGGGGAATGTGTGCGCCACAAAATTCAATTATTCCGGCGAGTGACAATTGAAAAGTAATATGTTGATGTTTTTTAAAATAAATTCCATTTTATCATCATTGTTTACTCCGTAAGCTTATCTTACTGTAACTTACAGTGTCATTGTTGTGAAAAGTCTGATTTAAAAAACCCTTTTTAATTTAAAAACCCATTTAAACACGACCAAACACAGCAAAAAAGCATTAAATACTTTTTTTTTTCTGAATTAAAGTTTTAAGTTAGTAAAAGTAAGTTATTTTGGGCCATCGCAAGTATTACAGTATTTACAGTAGCCAGGAAACTGCTGCTACGGCTGCAATATTAATAGATCTGGGCTTATTTATGTGTGTATTAATTCTAAAATCTCAATATATTAAATCAATTATCAGCTTTAAACTGTACCAAAATTACAATCACTAGGTTTGCCAACACCCTAATTCAATATATGCTTAATGACATATGCTCCTGGTTTAAAAAAAACAAACTATAAAGGATACATTTTTATTAGTGGAGGAGAGTGGTTGTCACTTCTGCAGTAGGTGCACAATGATACAGCGTGTTATACCTCATTATCATTAAATAGAATTAGAAAGAGATTTTTGTTCTACCTTCATTATGCTTTAGCTTTGTTAATGCTTCTATTCAGCTGCTTAGGCTCAATTTTAGGACAGGTTTTTACAAGTATGAACTTATGTCTATGTAGGTAATTTATCTTATAGAAAGGCTTATTTTAAGAGACCTAACAAAAATATGTAATTCAGCCTTATTTATATTTTTTGAATTATAATTGATGTTCATTTCAGGCATCTGTAATTAATTCAGTAGACACAGCTCATGAAGATATGATTGTAAGTTCAGTCAGTTAGTTTCATTGTCTGTAGATACCATATTTTACGGGCTATTAAATGCTATGGACTATAAAACACAACTTAACACTGAAAGCCCCAAAGCGCGGTAATGTGTTCCTCGTCTCTAATCCCTAAGTGTAGTAAAGTGCGCCCCGATAGCACTCTCTTTAGTAATGAAATCATAGGAAGTAGAAACTCTTCATTTAGTGAGAGAAGCTTTAGTTGACTTCTTGAAATCTCATTGTTTGCTTTCGCTAGTGTTTTCGCTTGGTTCAAGAAGTTTCGTGGTAGTTTTTCAGTCTCTTTTTTTGGAAGATGATATTTTACAAATTTGTAAAAATAATAGTACTAGTATGACAATAATAATATAAATACATTTTCAGAAATAAAAAAAAATTCATAACCAGTTGATCGTAATAAATGTGAAATTCTTACAGGACTGAAGCTGAAGTTTATCAAAAATCTTATGGGGCTTTAAACATTAATTCTGTGCATTAAAACAAACAAAACAGTTTAAATTTAAACGTATTGATTTCTGAATTGTTGAGGCATTTTTTCAAAGAAAAAGTTCCCCTTATTGTCTATAAAATATGGTATACAGACAAAACGTATCTAATTAATGTCTCCGATTGTCAAATTACTGAACATTTATATGCACCAAAAACTATTAAATCTCAATTGATAAATCCTATATTAAAATTAATGATTTATTTTAGATGAAATGGAAACTTATATATTAACATTAAAGCCTAATAATTGAGTATTTAGTAATTAATATAATTTTTTTTCAGCATGATGCTCAGCTTGATTATTATGGCACTAAATTAGCTACATGTTCATCAGATCGATCCATTAAAATCTTTGATGTCACCAATGGTCAACAAACGCTTATCACACATTTGAGGGGGTGAGTAAATAAGCATGAATAAAAATGAGCTAATGACCTATTTATTTTGTAAAATTTAAAATATCAGTGGTTAGAAAATTAAAAGTTATTTTTAAATTTTATTTTTGGATATAACTGGACAAAAGTGATAATTTAAAAAAAGAACTAGAAGGCTGTTTTCCCTCTCATTAAGGCATGATGGTCCTGTCTGGCAGCTCTCCTGGGCCCATCCTATGTTTGGCCACATGCTAGCTTCATGTGGCTATGATAGAAAAGTCATTATTTGGAAAGAAACAAATGGCACATGGGGCAAACTTTACGAATACGCCCATCATGACTCTTCTGGTAAGTCAGGAATTCTGAATTTTTATCATAAGAATTCTAAATTTAAGAAAAAGGAAGAGTAAAGATTAAAAAATAAAACATCAAATTTTAGCTTATAGTCATGTTTACATCCTTTTCTATATTTCAGTGAACTCTGTCAGTTTTGCACCTCACGAGTATGGTCTAGTGTTGGCTTGTGGAAGCTCTGATGGCTCTATATCAATCATTTCTAGCACAGGTTGTGTGAGGAGTAGATTACATCTAATTATTTAATTTGTTAAATTCAAGTAATTTGCTCCAGTGTTCTTTTCAGTGTACTGAGTGAAAAAAGTATAATATGGATCATTTATTAATTTGAATAATTGGATAACTGTTAACACGTTTAGGTTTTTTCACAGGTGATGGGAATTGGGAGACCAAAAAGATCAACAATGCTCACACAGTAAGTTGTTCTTTGTAGCTTATAAAACACTTTTGAATTAAAATTTCCTGTGCTTAAAAAAATTTATATTGTGTACATTTCAATTTATTTTCTTATAATTGTTCATAATATTTTCTGTTTTTGTGTGTTTAAAGATTGGATGCAATGCTGTAAGTTGGGCCCCAGCGACAGCCCTGAATTCATTGTTTGATCAACAAATAACCCAGCAAAGTTTAGTCAAGAGATTTGTCTCAGGGGGATGTGATTTTTTGGTGAAAATATGGGTGTAAGCTTTTTCTGTATTTAGAATTTACATTAAATAGGCTTTTTTTGTGTGTGTCTATTTGCCTAATAAACTTGAACATTAAAGGGAATAAAGTATTATGAAATAAAGTGTAGATTTAACACAGAATGAACAAAATTTAATAACAATTCTGAATTAGAATCAAAACTGGGATATTTATTTTATAAGTATAGTTTCTTTAACTTTAAAGTCCATAATTAGAATACTCTACTAAATGGCAGTCAGAATGAGTTAAAGTTAAGTATAAAGAAATGTTCATACAAATTTGAAAAGAACCAGTATATGTTTAATGGCAAGGTATTCTTTTTTTTTGAATGATTGGCCTTTCTTTCTATACAGTGAAGATAACGGTCAGTGGGTGGAGGAGCAGAAACTTGAAGGTCACAGTGATTGGGTTAGAGATGTGGCCTGGGCCCATTCAATAGGTTTACAGAAGTCAATCATTGCCTCCTGTTCACAGGTTTGTGGTTTCATGTACTGGAGTCATTTTAACAGTTTTCAGTACCCCTAGAGTCCCAGTTTGTTCATGGATAGATCTTGACAAATGGATTTGTTTACTTCTGGGTTGTTGTTTTTTTGTTGCTTACCAAGCACTCCTAGGGGAATTTCTCCCTTTAGGATAAACTATTCACCTTACATTGTGCTGGTGAAATAAATTAGCTCATGCTTCCGTTTAAAGTTGTCTTCCATCATGTGCCTTTCACCCTTCACGGGGCAGAGATATTTTTCCATTTTTATCTGTGAAATGGACAATAATTTGCTGGACATTTGTCACATTTCATAATTCATATCTTTTTGTTAGTAATGTATTTCAATAAAAGAAAGAGATTTCAATCCAAATTTATTATATTTTTACCTGAAGTGTTTAGAGTTTATCCAAGGATAGTTCTAGATCTCTTTTTTATACAGTGAAAGAGATAAAAAGTGAGCATGATGCTAATGCAATGTAACATTCGAAATTCAAAATTAATTTCTTTAAAAAATGTGTGATAAATTATATTTGCAAGAATGTCTGACTAGCACTTAACGCATCCATCGCAAAAACTTTATTTAAAAAAGCAACAAAAAAAAACATTTTAAAAGCAACTGTCTTGAAAGTATCTCTGATTTTTAAAGATAAGAATGGATGTAAACAGAAGTCTCCAGAGTTTTTTATAAGTAAAAAAGAAATAAGCAATGTCTCAAAGGCCTCTTTTGACTACCATAATCAATACAGGGTGAAACAGCTTGGGGTTGTTTATGCTATATGTGGAAATCTTTTGAGGAATTAAAAAAAAAAACCCCACAAAACTTAGTTGTCCTTAATTTATCATTATTTTCTTATACTAAAGGATTGTCGAGTCATTATCTGGACCAATGATGGCATCAGTAACACATGGACTTCTAAGATACTTCACAAATTTGAAGATGTAGTCTGGCATGTCAGCTGGTCTACGACAGGCAATATCCTGGCGGTGTCAGGGGGAGACAACAAGGTGGGTCAGCCTTAATATTTGACAATTCTTGGGGCAACTCAACTAAAAAAAATATAATTGCTCTCATCTATGTACTCAAACCTGACATCTAAAACCCTCCCCTTAGGTTAGTCTTCTGAAGTCTAAAAATTAAGATAATTTTGATGTATTAATTATTTAATTTCAAGGACAGGTGGTAATAAAATGTTCTTAATTTTATAAGTCTATTAGATTTTCTGTGGGTGGTGTCATTTCAGAAGACAAAATAGGCTTAAGTATATGATATAAGAACAGTGTTGCGAAGTCGAGGGAAATTTCCCGACTCGTGGGAATTTTTGAGCCAAATTTTAAAAAATGGGAATTAGGGAATTTATAAGGATTTTGCCTAAAATATGGGAATTTTTTCGATTGACAATTAAAAAAAAAAATTAAATACATTCTTGAATGAAAATAATAATAAAATAATTTGAAACATGCTCATTTTCAAATTAGAAATACTTTTTTTGTGTTGGTGGGAGGCTCTTTGACGTCATATTTGTTTATTTTTAGCGTGTCTAGATTTTTATTTGGGATCTAGGTTTTTTCCTGACGTTTTGGCTAGGTTTTTCCCAACATTGTCACTGACAGTAGACTGTAGACAGTTTACAGTCAGATTGTTTAAATGTTACTATTAAATAATATAATTATTTAGTCTGAGCCCGAATCATCATAAAATTTTTGTTACATATAAAGGACCAAATCATTAATACTATGTAAATATATAACAATCTATGTAACCATGTATGATTGATTTATTATTAATAAATTTCAAAGCATTCATTTAATTACAAGAGTATCCAAATAACTTTTTTTAAACTTCATAATGTTAAAATTTAAAAGTATAATATATAATTTGGCTTTGTAGCCAAGTTGTTAAAAAACGTATTTATATTGCATAAAAATTGAAAGTGCTCTATTAAAAATTGCCTTAAAAAAATGCATAAATATTTATTATTTTTTAATTTGGAAGCCCAAAGTCATTAAAATGAATGCGAAAGCATTTAATTGACATTGCCACTTTTCAGGTTTTTTCCCAAGTTTTTAGCCCAATTTGGGAATTTTTAGCCCAATTTGGGGATTTTTTACTCCTGCCTGGGAAAATCTGACACTAAGACCTCGCAACACTGTATAAGAAAACTGCTTAAAGTATAGGTGCAAACTTTTATCAGGCAACATGACCAATAAATGCGCTTTTTGTTTTTTTTTTAAAATAGATAAAAAAGGAACCATTAATTTGTAATCAGTTCAAAATAGACACTTTTAGGCAGTATAAAGTGCTTTTTTGTAGAGCTGCTTACAAATAACTTATGCTGTCTTTTTTTCATCAAATCTTTAACCTATTTGCTTGAATGCAGTCACTTTTTGTTTTAAGTGGCGCCTTATTTGTTGGTTCCGCAGAGCAATTACAATATGAAGTGGTTTGCTCTCTATTAAGACTTGAGTCTCGGCTTATTTAAGCACTGTATTTTTATTTTTTGCGACCATGCCCATCATTTATAAAACACGTCTGTTGATACCATACATTTTTTTGAAAGTCCTCTTGAAAGATGCTTAGACTGCATGATGCAAATTGCTTTTAAAAAATATTTTTTTTTTCCACTTCATTTTTGACATTTATTCAAAATTTTTACTTATATCACAATACAAAAGTTCACATTAGTGTTGCATTTATTGGCAAGTTAGGCTAATATATGACAAATTTATTTTAACACCAAGTCACCAAACCCAACTATATAGTAAAAATATCAGTTTGATCAATGGTTTGAAGTATGCACCTTGTTATCAACATTTTGTGTATGTTGTTCAAACAGGTGACATTATGGAAGGAAAACTTGGAAGGTCATTGGGTGTGTATCAGTGATGTCCACAAGGGTCAAGGTACAATCGGAGACAGGCCCGCATCAGGATGACAACAAAGATGCATCATGCCATAAGAATTTTTTTAAAAAGTATTTTATCGACAATTAATACATGACCCTACCTTGATCTGTCTATTGCCGACATGCTGACTATTTTGTAATACCTTAAAGTTGTACATGTTTGAAAAAAAAACTAAAATAGTTATTTGATACATAAATTACATTTTAAAAAAATGTTCAATTCAATGTTTGTGGCACAGTGTTGGGGGTTTTATTGTCTTTAAATATAAGTACATGGTTTTGTTTCCGAAATTTGTCACTTAGTCAAGATTGAACTATCTAAATGTCTGAGATTTGTATGTAATTTTGAAAAATATCTTCCTCCTACTGATCTTTTTTATTTGGGGACATTGCCTGTTATTTGCTGTCTTCTGAAACTGTTTAAAAATGTTTTGACGATTGTTTGGCTGAGTAACTGAAAAAACTTAAGTTTCCATATTGGATCAGATTAGATTCTGCTAATAAATTAATGTAAATAAATTTATGTCTGTTCTTTTTACCTACATTGGCAAGAGCCAGTATTTGATGTCTAATACGTTGATAATAATGTTAGACAACATTTAAATGTTAATCATTTAATAGTGAAACTCTTATAACTGGTTCCATCCAAAATATGAAAAATACATTATAAAAAATTATGGACATAATTATTATACATTAATAATTAAGATTTATTTTTTAAGTACCAAAATCCTTCAAATTAACAACTTAGCTGACCTTCCTCCAAAGCAGGGGTCTCCAAACTTTTCTGCTGGAGGGCCACATTAAATGTCAAACAGCAGCTTGGGGGCAAACTACACACAGTTTTGTGGTAAAGTGTATGGAAAATATTGTGGGTTTTTTTAGATTAAAAGGTCTCCAGGGCCCGGATGAGAAGGCCTCACGGGCTGTAGTTTGGAGACCCCTGCTTCAAAAGATTGCCTTTTAAATTAATTGTTTTATGCACAGTTAACACGGTTTCGTTGTGGTAAAAAATGTAAGATGGATTGAACTAATAGCTTTGGTAATGGAAAAATCCTCTGGGCTTAATACAAACAAATAGTAGCATGTTGTAACCATAAAATGTTTACACTGTATGCTGCAATATTTTATAAATGAAGCTTTTAAGATGTGAAAGTGACATACACAACACATATTTAAATTAAAAAAAAAAACAACAAGATTTCCTAGCATACCAAAAAGACTTGTTAAAGTTAAAGCAGTTTAAATGAAGATTGGTTATCTGCAAGGAAACAGATGGTAAAGTGGATCCCATGGCCTAGCCTGTTGGGTAGACGGTTGTGTTTCAATGGGTCTCTAAATTTAAGACTATTAAAGAAGTGGCTCTCAAACTAATAAAAAAAACCTGAAATAAGTAATTATGTCTTAACAGTGGTCACCAATGATGTCATGTGCCTCACGTTTGCGTGGACTTCAAGGAATTAATAATGGAAAACTTGAAATTGTCCAATGATAAGTGTACATTGTTGGGCTGAAATAAGTTACAAAACTATATATTAAAAAAAATCAATAGAATTATTTTGCCTCACACTTACCCTATAGATGTTTATAAAATTTAAACTATTAAGAAAGAATAAGCTAACAAAATTTAAAAAAATAAATTATTTGGTAATTAATAAGAAATGGCATATTTTAAGCCAATTCAAATGGATTTGAAACGATAATATATATATTATGTAGTATATTTTTAAAAAGAAAAATGAGTTAGAGAAAACAAAAAAACTGTTGTCTTAAATTAAGTAACTCTTCAAAAAGCTAAAATAAAAGGTTGTGGAGTGCATCTTCACTAAACAAGTGATACCTTGTACTTAAGTCGAGGCGTTGTTAGTCACGTGACACAAATGTTGCCTCACTCTGTCATAATATCTTGAGATTGTGTGGTTTACTTCGCATGACTGACGTACTGAAAAAAGAGGTGGTTTAATATGTAGATAAAAAGTGAAGCACGAATGTGTTGCTTATTTCCTGTTTATTTCTTTGAAACTCTTGGTGTTACTTTGGTTGCTGCAGTGGCGTAGCGAGGGGGGGGCAGGGGGGGCAAATGCCCCCGGGCGCCACGTTAGGGGGCGCCAAAATGAGTATTAAACTCATTATTTAATTTCATTTTAATGTAAACTAATGTATCCCAAATACGTTTGCGAGATTGAATATTGGAGCTCCGAACATATCTTTATTACAAAACAGTTGTTAAACATGATTTAGGCGCCCCCATTGAGCGTTAAGGGGCACCATTCTACTCATAAATAAATGACACATCCTAATGTAGGATTGCTGATGTGTTTTTGTTTTTTTTAATTTAAAAAACTGTGAGTTGATGGTAGTGAGCAATAAGAGACCAATACGATTCTTTTAATAGAGCTACCAGAGACGACACTAAAAGCAACCAAAATTACCAAGACAAGAAAAAGGAGTGGCTTAAAGCAGTGGTTCTCACCCTGTGGTCCACGGACCACTAGTGGTCCGCGAAGATTTGCCAGGTGGTCCGTGAGAGAAGCATGAAATTTACGCACTGTAGGATTAATCGAGATAGACTAGCAAGTAAAAGAATTAACGCGGACTTAAATATATTTCTGATCTGGCCATAATGGTTTTTAATTTTATCAAGCTCGTCAATTAAATTCTCGTCTCTTTGATTTCTTATGCTCGAATATGAATCTTGAACGTTAACAGTTACNTTTTCATGTAGAAATAACTCAAAGCTTGTTGATAGTTTGAACCATGGCTAATGGGTTGCTGTTTTGGCTTACTTGGCTGAAATTTTAGAAAAGCTCAATAAACTTAATACCACTCAGCAAGGAAAGCAGATACATTATATGACTCTCAGTGACAGAATGTCTGCTTTTACGAAAAAGCTTGATCTTTGAAAAAAAAATATTATTTCAAGGTAACTTTGAGATGTTTGATAAATTGTACGAAATCACCGAAAAACCAGAAAATGCAGAAATAATTTTTAGTAGTGGCCCGTAGTTAAGGCACATATTTTTCAAGTGGTCCTGGAATCTCAAAAGGTTGAAAACCACTGGCTAACAGAATGGTTAATACGCGTCCCTTTGCTGCATGTTGTGACTCTTTAAAAAGATAAATCGTACTTCCCCAATTCTCATGTGGAGGGAGTAAAGTGGGAGAGGGGAGGGAAGGTCTCTCCTCTCACGGGCTTGTATCGGAGTGTCAAAGCAAGTTGGATTCCTTTCATATGAAACATCAGGCACCGCCTTTCTTTCCTGTCCATCGTCGATAAAACTTGTTGCTCAGTAGGGTCAACTGTTAGAAAAAACACCAACAAAATGCCCGAGAAAATCTAGGTTTAGTATCTTATTTATCACCGGAAATCCAAAATGAATGTATCCACCTACTTACATCGACTGTAAGTAATCAGCTGTTGAGTGAAATAAGAAAACACAAGGACTACGGTATCTTACTTTACTCCAATCGATCTAGGACACCGGAAAAGCTTTCTCAAGTCATCAGATTTGTGGATGTGGATTTACAAACTAAAAAGTAACTATCAAAGAATCATTTTCAGATTTTGCAAAGATACATTCCAAAGACGCAAAAAGCCTTGAAATAGTTATCGTAGAGAAACTGGAATCTAATAGCATACCACTATCCGACGGTCGGTCACGATGTTATGACAATGCTTCTGTAATGACCGGGAATGTTTCCGGCCTTCAACAGCGAAAATGTGCTAGAAATCACAAAGCATTATTCATCAACTGTGGCAACCACAGCTTAAAATTTAGCAAGAGTACACTTAACTAAACATGATCCAGTTGTTATCACGTTTTTGGAACAGTTAAAAGTATAGATTTATGTTTTCTCCCTTTCAACTCGTTGGGAAAAAAATTAAAAAAGAGTTGTGCCAATCACAATGAAGAGGGAGTCTGAAACACGTTGGATTGAACGATCAGAAGCTGTTATAGCAATTTTTGAAGGACTAGATGACATGGCAGGGCTGTTGGAAAAATTATCAGAACATACAAATATGACGCCTGACACCAGAAATGATGCAGAAGCTTTGCTGGTATGTATATAAAACTTTAACTTCCTAGATTTTAAACATTTCTGGAACATCATACTTGTTAAAATTGATAGTGTCCAGAAACGGTTCCAGAATCCTACTGTGAGTTTCAAGGAAGCTTAATCTGATCTTGAATCGCTTGAGCAAGAAATTGTCAACATTCGTGTTAATTTGA
>MUZC01003913.1:19331-70333 GCA_002072015.1 Radix auricularia | reverse complement strand
TTTTTTTTTCAAATAAATTGTTTATAATCGTATAGAGAATTATTAGTCTGTATTGTATTTCATTAAAATATCATTTGCTTCAAAAAATGAACCATATAAACCGTAAAATTTCAAATTTTTCTTGGGGGCTCAGTGAGCCCCCAGAATTTTTCGGTCCGTCAAGGGGCGCAGAATTTGTGTCTTGCCCCCGGGCGCACATGACCCTAGCTACGCCACTGGGTTGCTGTGTCAATGCAGAAAACTTCGCTTCAAACAGATAGGACGTCGGAAATGGCAGTAGGGATTTAATTTAGGTGCTATAATGGCAATCTCGGGATATTCCGTCCTGACTATAACCCAGTACAGTGGCATAGTTGTATAGTCTCGAAAGTACTTTTAAGACCGCCGTCATTTGCAATCTCCAGCTGTTTATTTTCTTCTTGCTTTCGTTGCCGGAAAGTTTCACTCAATCTTTTTTTAAATTTATTAAAAAAAAAAAAAAAAAAAGGTGATCAACAGGAAATTCATTTTCAGGCTCAGTCAAACTAAAATCCCAGCTAATGTTTATCAAACAAACCAAAATTTCTCAGGTCACGCGTCATCCCCAGTTTAGCTTTAAAAGCAGTTACTGTGTTAGCTAACTTGAAAAAACAGTTGCAATTTTCATATAAAGGTACATATTAAGTTCATTGAGCGGGCAGAATGTGTCGCACAGGTGCGCACATTTTTCTACTCAAACCTTGTCACTGAAATAATGCTGCCAGAGAAATCTTTTGCAATAGCTCTCGTGATTCAAATACTCTAATTAGCGACTTTCTTCTGGATAAACATCTTATTTCTGTGTACAAGGGAAGCCATCTGTGTTCTGCTTTCATTTCCTGTATAAGCTGCTCTATAAGGCTTGAGTGAAGGGAAAGTGGGTTGATGGGGTAAATAAGTTAAACGATATCAATGAATAAGCTGTGAAATTTTAGTGGCATTTTCCGGCTTGCCAGCATTTCCCTTCGAATGATACAATGTGTAGTTTCATTCTCAGGTGCAACCTACTTCACCTTAGTAGTTTAAACTGTCAGTCGCCTGGTAATGGCAGCAGCTCCGTTTGTGCATATTGCCGAAACCAAAGTAGCATTTTAGTTGTCTTGCTATAAAAGCATGGCATCCAGTGACTTGTTCAGCTCCTGTGATGTTTGTTGAAAAATAGTGAGAATAACCAGGAGCGGCGTTTGAGGGTGGCAACTGGGGTGACTGCCCCAGGCCCCGCATTTAGGTAGGCCCCGCGTTTCGGTCCAGGTTAATAGCCTATACATGTAGAACCAAACAGTGGATGGTAGAACATATGCTGGAAACGATTGTAAAGAAACGAAAGAGGCACTCTTGTAATCCTTTTTGAAGGTCAAATTCCGTAGCGTAGCTCTAGACGTCTTTGAAAGCTTTACACCGTTAGCGGAAAATAGGTCAGATGTACCATTCAGCCAATCCCCTTTATTTGTGTACACGTCATTCACAATAGATTTACCTAAATAGTAATAATTTAATAAAATGGTGACACGCGGTATTAAAATTACACAATAATCAAGATAATTCATATTTTCAAATACCATGGCATACTGGTGCTTAACGATCTTTACTAATACTCTGGCCCCGCGGGGTCATTGCTGACACTAGGCCCCGCGCTTACCTAACGCCGCCACTGAGAATAACAAATCCTAATTGGCCATCTCCTGACAGAGATATCTCACATTCAAAAATTGCATTGCCTTGTTATCAACATATGTGTGAGTGCGTACCACGGTGATGCATCAATGCTTGGTCGTATTTAATTTTCCAAAATGTTTCAAGTCAAAGTGTTAACCGAAAAAGGCACACGTGATATCCTTTTTTTTTTTAATAATAAAAAAAATAACAGTGTCGCACAACTCTTTTCTTGTGTGTTTGTAGGCATTATCAATTGATACCATCTCTCGTACAATAATTTCTTGTCACAAGTAAGGTTAAGAAAATGAGCTTTAATAATGAAATATCCGATGATTACACAAATCACAATGTACATCCATGGGTGTCGCTAGGAATTTTTCAATGGGGCGGGGAGGGGGCAGAAAAACACGGTTTTATTTATGCTAACGAGACAATTGACATTACAGGTACTGAGCAGATGTCACTTGGTGTTAGATTTGTTAAAGAACAAGATGGGAAAATGATGGTCAAAGAAGAAAGAATTTCTGGGATATATTTCTTTTGTCGATAGAACAGCTGAAGGTTTAGGCAACAACATCATTATAAACTCATCTTATCTGTTTTAGACGCTCCTTCTATACAAAATATTATTGTGTCCTAGATTAGATATCACAAGGCTTGTTGGTTAAGGATACGATGGATCTTCTACAATGACAGTTAAACAGGAGGTGTCTAAGTGTTAGTTCGAAAAATAATCAAAAGCAGCATTTGTACATTGCAGTTCAAATAAACTAAATCTTGTCTTGAACGATTTTTTTTTCGGGGAGGGGGGCATTAAATACGTCCATGTATACAGCAATGAACCTCTGTATGCACATGATGGAAACATTTACTAACACTTTTCAGCCATCTTGTCTAACTCTCTTTCTCTCTCTGGAACTTTATACTACGCACCTCTCAAGTGATCTTTTTCTCTGCTCTCAACCGCCCGCGATTTTCACGTGACAAACTGTGATTAAACTCTCTCTTAGAATTTCACGGCCAATGCCTTCAGTGGAAGAGAAGATTGAATATTCATCGATAGTGAATGGCTTTTGGCCTTAGCAGTACGGTTATGATACGATTAGCCACCGAATGAGATTCTGATCTGTGTGTTCCTGTTTTTTTTTTCTCTTTCAAAATACTTCAGAGTACTTTGATTTAATATGACTAAAAACGTTGGGCGAGTGCTTCAAAATCCTATTCTAATTTACAAATACAACACAAAGACAGTTGTTTGATATGCAAATTAAAGATGTATACTTTAGGTGGCAAAAGAGACATCTATAAGTGAGAGAATCAGTGAACTGCATATGTAAGACCTCATAAGCACCCACTCCGCTTTTTAAGTCATATTAAATAAAAGTATTTGAATTTAAAAGCTTTCTATTATTTTCTTTTTTTTTAAAATTCCAATTATAAAAAACGTGGTTTAAAAATTTTTTTTTTTCAGCTCTATTTATACAGTAGATTATCACGTCAAAAACTTATAAATGTAAAAATGCAAAACATAAACGTCTCCCTATTTACAATTTTCGGTACCACCGATGTAGTTAACTTCTAGATCTCATGAAATACACCCTAAGTCTTGGATATTTTATTATCTAAACGTCATTTTAAAATCCCTTACATTATTTTCCCCGTCTTGTCTGTCGTGATCTCTTCGGTGGGCCGAAAAACAAAAGTAAAAAATGACCTACTTCACGTAAAGCCACCGAGATGAAATTTTGCAAATAGACTTGAGTCGCCCAACAATGCATTGTATAAAAATTTCAGATCGATTGAATGTACGGAAATAAAATTAACACATTTTTAGTTTATCTCTATACGACATGTTAAGTCGTATGCTAGAGGTGACAGCCACGGCTCACTGGTTTCACTCCAGCCTTCGATGTCACATGGCTCCGTCACGGTCTGTCGTGTGGTGCGTATTATATTGAACATAAACATTCATTTTTAGACAGACGTCGCATATAAGTGATTTATAATCAAAAACTTTGTTTTTACGGGTTATTTAATTATTCTCTACATACCAATTAACTTGTTTTGTAGAAGAAATTATTTTAATGAAAACATCTTAATATATTGGTTCCTACACACTGATTCTTTTAATACGGTGCTTAAATGTCTTATCTTCTCACTCCAGATATTTACTCACACCACTTATTGTTTTACAAAGTCCCGTACGGCCTATGAACTTTGCACGACTCAGTTTAGGACAATGAAAGTAAGCCACGGCACTAGCTACAGGTCTTGTCCTAAATCGTGCACGGATTTTAAGGGTCAAGAGGCCACTTCAAGTAGTCGTGGATTTATTTCTCGCTTGCTTCACCGAGTGGCCTTCAATCTGTTATATTCATTATTCATGGTATTAGGAGCTGGGTAAATACTGTCATATCGTAAAAAAACAACAACAAGAAAACAAAAATTCATTGAAAGAATCAAGTAACAAGGTTAATGCCTCTACTTCTTTCTTTCGGAAAAAAAAAGTCCAAGTACCAAGCTCAAAGTATTTCCAAACTTTTTATTTAACCTTTCAAGACTCTGTGTACTTCATGAGTCCACAACATTTGAACGATTACTGAATACTCGAGGACCTGCAACATCTTTCACTCTTAATCCTTAACATATCTCAACGATGCGTAGGCCAACACTTGTAAGAAATGTTCATAATGTCTTTGGCTAAGGGCCAATTCTTTTTCTGGTCTAATGTTTTTGTAAACACGCACTTTGAACCAAGGAAGATGCAAGTAGGGTCAAGATTATGTACAAGACACAAGATGTTTGAAATTTGTTTTGTATAACTTGAAATAAAAATAATTGTGACCTGTAATTTTCTCAAGATCTTACTAGTATCGTAATTAAAGTTGTGTTGTTGAGTTATCTTTTACACACAAGCGATTAAACCATAACGTCGTGAGAAACTAAGAGTGAACTCGTAGAAATTCAATAACTTAAATGGAATTACTGCTTGAAAAGCAAGAATGAGTAACATTTAAAAAAAAGGAGGGTGGGATAACAGCATGAATTGAAACCGGATCTTGGTGAGATGCTCAGCGTCATCTGCTGGTGTGTTGACAACATGTAATTACTAATATATGCTCGTGCTTACGGTAACTGTGTCGAAGTCGTGCCGGCTATTGGACGGCTAGTTGTTACTAAGAACACTTGTTCGTGCTTAATAGTTTTACCTTAAGTGTCGTGTTATTATATTTAAAAACCAAACGAAAACGTGAATTATTTAATGAGTAATTTATAACTTAAAAAATAAACAAAACAGACGCGATTCTGTGTTAAAATTGTTCGACTATATTTGAATTGGAATACATCAAGTGTTGTGTTTTGTTAGGAAGTAGACGATGCAGTAAACATAACTAGCCAGAGGTTTCAAGTTTGTTCGAACTCGTTGGCAATGTACCTCAGCGCTGGGACACTGTTAAAGCACAAAAATTGTTTGTGAACACTGCTGTACACTTGTCAAAGAAAACTTCGTCTTTCTCACTTGATGCCCCCACCAAAAACCTAAGGTTCCTGGTCAAATTTGTGCCGATATGTCTACACATGTAAAGTGAACACTTAAATTTAAGAATGAATCTATTGAAAGTTTGCGTCGTTTTGCTATGTGCTTCCTTCTCCACAAGTGAGTATAATTTCGGGTTGCTAATATATTTAAAAAATTTTTTAAAAAAAAAAGCAGTCATTACAAATTTATAAACTTTAAAAAAATATAAATATCAACGTTAGTTTTTAAACTAGGGCTAGTGATGATTTAAAAAATGTTGGATTAAATGGCAAAAAATTTAATCGATTTATTGATTTATTTCGATTAATTATATTTATATAACGAAAATATAGATCCCGTTAACTCACGATTAATAATTTCGCGAAATTCGTGGTAATTCTACAGCTCCCAAATTTTGTGACGTAACACAGCTAATTTTTTATGCTATGCAAGAAAGAAGGAAGAAAAACCTTTTTTAGCGCATTTTCGAGAAGTCGAATGCGCTATTGCACCCGTTTTGTCCGTCCGTCCGTCATCACCCTTGATCTCAGCATCCATAAGTCCTAGACTCATGATGTATATATGTTTTTTGTATGTCCTGACCTGCCATTTGTGCATCAACACTCAGTTACTCGATCCGTTAAAAAACCCCGTTAAAACTACCAAAAAACATTGCGAATCGAGAGATAACACTGGCGCAGGCAACGGCCGCCATTGCCGGAAGTCTTAGTATTATCAAAAGTATTAGTTTTTTGTTGTTGACGTCATTAGAATATGTGTAAAAGTTTAGAGAGTTTTACGTCATCATTTGTGGTGACTTCAATCAAGATCTTAGCGGCCCAGGGGCAGAAATTGAAAACTTTTTCGAAACAAGCTTCAACATTCAACTACTTTCACCAAGATTGGCAACTACGATAATCAAACAACAATTGACGGAGTATTTGGGCGATAAGCTGATTACAATTTAGAATGTTTCATTTATGAGTCCTATTTCAGTGACCACAAACCACTTGTAGTTAGATTAAAGAGAAAATAAAAAATTTTAAAATGTAAAGAAATGACTTTTAAATAATTTTTTTTTCAGGTATATTCATTACACAAGAAAATTCATAAAAATATGTCTAAAATCTAAACACAATTACTGATAACTACATAATGCTGATATCTAACATAAGTACTGATACATAATACGAAAATGCGCTAACACGTCCTGAGTTCCAAAAGGGACCAGGCTTAACATGATTTTTTCTTTAAGCATGCACTGTTAAATAAATAATGATACTAAGAGGGAAAAGTATTGTAGCATCAAAAAATATAAACAAATTAATTAATTGGAAATAAAATATATAAGGAATATTTCTTAATACTGTATCAAATTTTAATCAATGGAATAAATTATAATTGATTAAATTTTTAACGATTAATCGATTAATCGATAATTTCTGCAGCCCTAAATTACACATTTTACTTCGTTAATTTAAATTTATAAAGTTATTTATATAAATAAAAAAGCATGTTGTAGGTAATCATTATTTTTCTAAAAAAAAAATAAAATTTTTGGCCAATTTAAGTTACGTCAGAAATCACACGCGCTACGTTTTTTTTACTGATTTTGTCAGTCGTCATGTCCTTAAGTTGCAAACATATTTTTTGTTATGTTTCATGTGCGTTTTTTTGTTTGTTTACTGTTGTACTATTTTATCTTCTCACTAGTCGTGTCCCAGCAGTGTAACACTTTAACAATACAATCGTGTGAACATTACGACATGATACAATACCCCATACTACACGCATTCTTCTCCGAGGAATCATCGCCCAACTATTGCAGGTAACACTTTGGTTTACTTGATTTTATTCACATTCAAGGGTTTTTTCAAGTCGTTGCAACATCATTTTTATTGTTAATATTTGCCAAACATAGGTTGTGTTCACGTAGATTAAAGTTTTTAAATGATACTAACTAAATAGTGGCTCCTGGAAGTCACATAAGAAAGATAGACAGGTTTGGCCAACATTATTGGTCCCGTACGATAATTGGCCGCATTTATTGATCTGGTAAGAAAACTAGACTACAGTTTAACTTCCCGTAACTCTTATGAATCTGGTAATGGCATTTGGTGACTTTATTTACCTGATAAGGTAGTTTTGTTACAGTTTTACGCTAGCAACAATTTACAAATGAGGTTTCTAAATAATAATCATCCAATTTTATTAGCCAACAGATTATGAATAGTAAAATAGCGACACATAAAAAATTGGTGTGTAGATCTATGTAAAAAATATATTTAAAAAATCAGTAAATTTAAGTGATTTCTTAGAGACATTGTAAAAGTTAAATAGCCAAATTTTATAATTCAACATTAAAATTTGAGAAATTAATTATTGATTTTTAATTAGAGTAACAAGAAAAGAGAAATTTGAAATGAATAATGCTTTGTATTTATTTTAAACATAGAAAAATTATGAAAGCTCTTTAAAAAAGTACTTTAAAAAATCTCGTATTACATTTTAACGGTGGTTTGTGGCAAAATGATATTAGAAAAAAATATATTCATTTTAATTACCCCGTGCAGTCACATATAAAACTGACAAATACAGAGGCTGTTCATCAGATACCATAATATAGCAGTGCAAGGTAAGTTTACATCTTCAGAACAAATTCACCACTCTTCTTTTAGGCGGGGAAAAAGTTTCGGTGTCTACGTGTGGGTTAAATGGACAGCTAATTGATTCATATCTTGCAGTTTATCTGACAGTGTTCAGCTTGACAGTAGATTTGAATTATCCACCAGTTTACAAGACCTCTAAAATGTTCATCTATACTTTCAAACAATTTACATACATAGTACCTTATGCTTTTGAAATTTGATTGGTCGTTGGAATTTGATAGAGCAAGGTAACTTTTGGTCATAATTTTTGATAGGACTGGTTAACAAACTTAAATAATCTCCTACAGGTAACAGCAAATCACTTCCGATTTTTAATATTCTTGGTTTTTTCAGCTTAGTGGTATAATTATCAGAAAACTACTCATCCAAAATTGTGTTCAAAGCTTTTGCAGTCGGAACTTTTCAATATTTTAGAAAAGTTCTTTAATTTCTTTCATTAATTTCTTCTTTGGCTGTTCTTTACTTACGATGTGATATCCTCTTTTAATGTCAAGCTTTCCCGCTCATTCTTTTACTAGCAGGCCTCACCAAGAAGGCATCGCCAATAAAGATATCTCTCCTTATTATCTATATTCAACCAGTCCTAATCCCCGATCAGGTTCTGGCACTTGATCAACAGGCACTCAACCCTGTCCTCGGCGTTACCACATATTCAGCAGCCGATATCCCTAGTCATGTCAAAACTATGTAGGTAGCTCCGTGTGGGACAATGCTAAGTCTTCATCTTGGTGAGGGGTTTTTGCTATGAGGTAGTTTCCATCAGGGATTTCTTTTACTCGTGTGCGGCATGGACAGGTAACATCTCCTGGCCGTGTCTCAAGATACCCAGCCCTGGAGCCATTTCTCTCGGAAGTTGTTCTATAACCTCGATTTGACCCCCAGGTGAGTCAGTGGGCGATCGGGTTAGTCCTGAGCTGCACCCGCAGTCGCCATGAGCCTCTCTCACTTTCAGAGCTTAAAGTCGAGCTGATGCTCAACCCGAATAGCTTTCGTCACCGCTGCATCGCCAGTGTCAATTGTAGTTCGGGCCATTCAAGGCATTCACGTGGTACCCTTTCGGAGACCAGTTGCATCCTTTCCCTGTTCCCGACTGAGTCTTCTAGTACGTGTACCGCATCCTTAAAGAAGGCCCTCTTCAGTGTCACACTCTTTGCCCAACTGTCTTGTATTTGGAGGCAGGGATCGTTATGCTCTAACCTAAGTTAATGCTCCACCGTGGTCATGATTGTTTTGCCTCCTCATCTTAGCGTTAGAAGTTCTAGTCATAATAAGTCCGACATAATTTCTACAGCGGCGTTGGGCGTGGTACGTGACGCACTACAAACAAATCCAAGAGCTTGGTTTAGTATTCTGTTCAGTGCTCCTTAACCAGCTGTTCGGCTCGCAAGAGACCTGGACAGGGAGTCTTTAGTCAATGACACCTCTCACGCTACGGATATAGGGAGCCCTCAGCAGTCTTGCATCAGCGCCCCACTTCGTACTCGCCAGTTCCTTCACCAGGGACAGTTTAGCAGATGTTGAACATCACCGCATGCGTTAAAACATTCCATTGGTGAAAATGGAATGGACCGTTTTTTCATGTCAACTAATGGGCGATATCGGGTTGCCTATTCTTCTATACAAGTCATCTCACACTGTAGCGGGCTCTACATGTTGAAAAGTCTTTTCATGAACCCCAGATAACCAAGTCGTCTGCCAATATACAATAGAGCGTTATAACATTCCTAAATTTCATGTAGATCTTCGACGTAGGCTATAAATAGCGTGCAGCTTAATGCCGATGCTTTCGGGAATCCGTCCTCCAGGCATTCTTCGTGGGATTGTTCGTCCGCTATTCGGGTTTTGATCGTTGTGTCTTTAGCAACGATGATATTCAACGATGCATATTAGCAGCGAAACCTAACTGCTATAGTTTTTTTTTATAACAACGCTCCACGCCATACTTTTCTTTCTAAAGAAAGCCCCGTTTTTGTACTAACCTGACCATTTTTAGAAGCGCACCACCATTGAAGAATTGGTCACCCCAAACCAAGCGCCATCCGAGGCATTTGCCCCCTTCTGCTTCCTTGCTACACCACCGTTTCAAATCACAATTATTAAAATAATAGATTTCCAAAAATATGAAACAAATAGATCTACGCTTCCCCCCCCCCTTTCAAATTCCATTGGATGAGGATTTTTGAAATGTTCCTGTCTGGTTAATAAATCTTTTGCTTTATTCAACAGTTTGTTAGGTACAGCTCTACAGTGTGCTATAAACCAACTAAAGACATGTTCGGACCTGGAAAAAACAGCCATTAGTATCCAGTATGAAGTTTACAACATCGTATGTAATGAAAGAAAAGAAGGTAATTGTAGTAAAGTAGCACTATTATTTTAAACTAAAATACTGAATCGCTCAAGTGACTGAGATGGACATTTAATTGGCGTGTGTGAATAGGTTGATCCAGTAGTTTTCATATTCAACATTCCAAAAAGATGATTAAAAGTCAATTTTCAAAAAAAAAGAATTAAAATTCCTACAACACAGTTCATCTGCTCTCTTTTGTTCATGCAGAACATCGAACAAGTTCCAAATGTTTGACGAGACCCAACATCGACAGGAATATCGTACAAAAGTGCCTTGATGTTGATAAGTGTAGGTAAGTGTTGCAGAAATTGATTTGGTTAAATTCTCATAGTTTAGAATTGGACAATCGACAGGATTAAAATAAGACTGAACGTAAAAACAAACCATAACGTCATAACTGATTAAGTACATTTAAAACAAACATGGGTGGCACTTATTAAAAGAAAATGATTAAAAGAAAACATAATTATGTGCACATTAAAATAATTAAGCATCAGATGAATATAAGCGGTGAAATAATGGAAATTATATGCAAACACTTTTTATTTGCACTTTCACGGCAAAATTTCAATTCACATTTATATAATCGGTGCATTAAAAAAAAAATCAGTATTAATGCTGATTCTTTGATATATCACTCATCACTGTAAAATTGTAGTAAGTATGAAGGAAAAAAGGGAATGTTCTCCTGATGGATAGTGGTAAGAATTGTTAACATAAACCGTAAGCAGACAAATGTGTTTGGAAACATTCCAGCGCGTAGCTAACTTCACAAGATACTTGGAGACTCCAGGTGGCTGAATTGGCTCTCTGAATTCGCTCTCGTACACAATTGGCTCTCGTACGGAAATGGCACTTGTACAGAATTGTCTCTCTTACAAAATTGGCTCTCCTACAGAATTGGCTCTCCTACAGAATTGGCTCTCTGAATTGGCTCTCCTACATAATTGGCTCTCTGAATTGGCTCTCTGAATTGGCTCTCTTACAGAATTGACTCTCATACAGAATTGACTCTCTGAATTGGCTCTCCTACAGAATTGGCTCTCCTACAGAATTGGCTCTCTGAATTGGCTCTCCTACAGAATTGGCTCTCTGAATTGGCTCTCCTACAGAATTAGCTCTCCTACAGAATTGACTCTCTGAATTGGCTCTCCTACAGAATTGGCTCTCTGAATTGGCTCTCTGAATTGGCTCTCCTACAGAATTGACTCTCATACAGAATTGGCTCTCTGAATTGGCTCTCCTACAGAATTGGCTCTCCTACAGAATTGACTCTCTGAATTGGCTCTCCTACAGAATTGGCTCTCCTACAGAATTGGCTCTCTTTCAGAATTGGCTCTCATACAGAATTGGCTCTCATACAGAATTGGCTCTCATACAGAATTGACTCTCTGAATTGGCTCTCATACACAATTGGCTCTCGTACGGAAATGGCACTCGTACAGAATTGTCTCTCTTACAAAATTGGCTCTCATACAGAATTGACTCTCATACAGAATTGGCTCTCTGAATTGGCTCTCCTACAGAATTGGCTCTCCTACAGAATTGGCTCTCATACAGAATTGGTTCTCTGAATTGGCTCTCCTACAGAATTGGCTCTAGAAATTGGCTCTCCTACAGAATTGGCTCTCCTACAGAATTGACTCTCTGAATTGGCTCTCCTACAGAATTGGCTCTCTGAATTGGCTCTCTGAATTGGCTCTCCTACAGAATTGACTCTCATACAGAATTGGCTCTCTGAATTGGCTCTCCTACAGAATTGGCTCTCCTACAGAATTGGCTCTCTGAATTGGCTCTCATACAGAATTGACTCTCTGAATTGGCTCTCCTACAGAATTGGCTCTCTGAATTGGCTCTCCTACAGAATTGGCTCTCTGAATTGATTCTCTGAATTGGCTCTCCTATAGAATTGACTCTCATACAGAATTGGCTCTCTGAATTGGCTCTCCTACAGAATTGGCTCTCCTACAGAATTGGCTTTCTGAATTGGCTCTCATACAGAATTGACTCTCTGAATTGGCTCTCCTACAGAATTGGCTCTCCTACATAATTGGCTCTCTGAATTGGCTCTCCTACAGAATTGGCTCTCCTACAGAATTGGCTCTCTGAATTGGCTCTCTTACAGAATTGGCTCTCCTACAGAATTGGCTCTCTGAATTGGCTCTCCTACAGAATTGGCTCTCCTACAGAATTGGCTCTCCTACAGAATTGGCTCTCTGAATTGGCTCTCCTACAGAATTGACTCTCTGAATTGGCTCTCCTACAGAATTGGCTCTCCTACAGAATTGGCTCTCTTACAGAATTGGCTCTCATACAGAATTGGCTCTCATACAGAATTGACTCTCTGAATTGGCTCTCATACAGAATTGGCTCTCTTACAAAATTGGCTCTCTTACAGAATTGGCTCTCTTACAGAATTGGCTCTCCTACAGAATTGGCTCTCTTACAGAATTGGCTCTCCTACAGAATTGGCTCTCCTACAGAATTGGCTCTCTTACAGAATTGGCTCTCCTACAGAATTGGCTCTCTTACAGAATTGACTCTCTGAATTGGCTCTCCTACAGAATTGGCTCTCTTACAGAATTGGCTCTCCTACAGAATTGACTCTCATACAGAATTGGCTCTCATACAGAATTGTCTCTCATACAGTATTGGCTCTTGTACAAAATTGGCTGTCTTACAGAATTGGTTCTATGAATTGGCTCTCGTACAGAATTGGCTCTCTTACGGAAATGGCTCTCTTACAAAATTGGCTCTTGTACAAAATTGGCTATCTTACAGAATTGGCTGTCTTACAGAAATGGCTCTCTGAATTGGCCCTCTTACAGAATTGGCTCTTGTACAGAATTGACTCTCTTACAGAATTGGCTCTCGTACAGAATTGGCTCCCTATAGAATTTGCTTAGTGCACAGATGACATTTGATTTTGACTATCACTACTACACTATCTTCCAAAAAAACAGCAGGATATTGATCGGACTGTAGTTTTGATTTATTTTTCATTCAGTTTGATTAACCGATAGGTTACTTTAGTAAGAGTGTCGTGATTATGGAAAAGATTCGTGTACATTGAAAGAATTCGTGATTATGGAAAAGATTCGTGATTATAAATAGATTCGTGATTATGGAAAAGATTCGCGATTAAACGAATGTCGGTAACTAGTTGTAGATCTACATAGAATCCATGCTTCTATGCTTCTTCGAGGGATTAAAAAACCTTCTATTGTTTAGTCGTGTCTTTTTCTGATAACCTCCATCGTAGAAACAACCCCAATTTGCAAGTTTCCCAGTAGGATGATCTACAGCCAAAAAAGCGGTTATCAGTGTGTACTGTTCCAAAGTATATTGATGCTTCAAGATTACACCCGTTGATATAATTGTGGCAAATTAATCGTGTTGCATGTTTAATATGAAGATTAAAAAAATCCGAATTATTTTCCTTCTATTTATCTATCTTTGAAAATAGAAGGACGCTCCTTCTATGAAGAAGATAATTGCGTCCACAGACCATTAAGGATGATCTGTTGGCAAGTGATGCAGCGTTCGCAGTCTATAAGGGTTCCACGCATTACCCATCCGTCTAATTATTGTTAGGTACCCATTCGGAGCTGAGTGACTCAGTGACAAATCCTTGCCTTCGCATGGATTCGAACACGTGACCATGGTACGCCAGTCGAGCGCGCTGCCACTCAACAACCGTGTCCTCATATTTCCATGCTGGAAGAACTTTCCCGTAGATCAGACAGAAAAAAGTCATGGATTTTCAATATGAATTAATTTATATATAGGCATAGACATCTTTTATTCCGATGTGTATCTGTTGTTAATTTAAAAAAAAATGTTTATAATTTAGGGCAAAACGTTAAATAAAATATGTTTAATTTTTCCAACATAGGATAAATTCTGAATGTAAAAGTACTTTCTTTCATTTATTCTATGTTTCAAAGCATGCTACTTACAACAGAGAAACATTCAACAGATAGTTGATAGAAAGTTGTCACCGAGATCCAGTGCTTGCAATCCTTCTACCTTTTCACGTGAACGTTAAGTTGCAAAACATGTTGTTAGAATTAGCTCGGAATGAGAGACAAATTAAATCTCTTCCAGAAACGATCCATTCTTTTTCTTTAATATTCTGGGACCTGACATTCACCAAATCATAGTACAATATGCTTCATTCTGTTATGGATTAATTAAGCTATTATCTTTTTATCTAGCACAATCAAGTGTGCATCGCAATAAAGGACAAAATTTATACATGCTGCTTTACGGACATGTCCATTCACACCCCTTCAATCGCATGTCATTCGGCCAAAAAGGGTTCATAGAAAGCATATTGTCAACGAAAAAGGGGAGATGAGAAGAAAGAAAGAAAAAAATAATGGAAAAACAAGAATGAAAGAAATGGGGACGGGGAAGGGATAAAAGAAAAGGATAAGAAAAGATAATTAAAATGGGACCGGAAATTTTATTCCCATCCAACAAACTGATAAGTTACGTATTTACATTGTTAGCAAAATTGACAGAGGAATCGATTGCGCCACCAATTACCTGTCCAGGGTTGATGGCTGTACTGTGACAGATGTCGCATACTTTAGAGACTTGGCCAAAGCCTACCTGGGACCGGTCAAATCTCTCCTGGGATGCAACAAAACGAGCATTGGTAAGCGGTTTTCCTATAACACATCTAATAACACCGCAGACAGACACATTGTCTCAACGTATCATGTTATTATGTTCTACATCATACACGATATCAAAGAGTGGACCGGCCTGTCATTCAGCGACTCCCAGATGGCAGCTTAGGACCGGTACACATGGCACGAGATAGTGTGCAGTTCAAATTGGTGCCCCAACGACCCAACAACGGGTTAAGGTTCAAGTTCAAGTTCATACACATCACTGCTGCCTAAATTCACGTGCAGACTTTTTAATACGTTAAAATGCTTTCATAATACTCAGAATTTTGTTCATATCATTCATAACGTTTTCTTAACATTCATAATGGATACACACAGAATAGAGACACACGTTCATTAGGCTACTTCCTTTCAAATTACTTCGATTAAGTCTTTTTACCACGTTTCTATTAGTTTGCTGTCTTGTCTGGATTTCCGGGGCAAAAATTGAATTCCTTTTTTGAACCACTTCTGATCAGGATGTTTTGATGAAATTTTGCATGCATACTTGATTCACATGACAATTTAATATTTCATTAATTATAGTACTCAATTCTACTTAAATGAAAACTAAAAAGTATAAAATAAAAATATTTAAAAACAAGTTTTAAAGATACCACGTTTTGTGAACTAAAAAGAAGAAAATAAACTAAAAACGTGGGGCGCATTCGGCTGAAATTAAATGAAGTATCATATATAGACTGTGGAGGAATTTGAAACTGAAAAGTTTAATGTAAAAGCATTAATAGACCAAATTTCAGCCGAATGCGCCTGACGTTTTTAGTTTATTTTCTTCTTTTTAGTTCACAAAACGTGGTATCTTTAAAACTTGTTTTTAAATATTTTTTTACAACTCAGCCAAGACTCGCTTTTAGTCGAAACTTTGGTAACTCTTTAATACGGTACAGTTCCACCCACCCCCCTTTCAAATTACAGGAGCTAATGTCACCTCTAAACTACCAGCCTGGCAAACAACGAAACCAGGGTTGGACCAGGCTCGTAGCTCTGCCCTCGGCAACACGTCAATCAGTGAGACAGGACCAACTCGCGAGAGCACAACTCTATCCAATGCTCACACCCAAAAAACGAGCAGAAGTGAGATAACGACTGGATCTACCAAATTGTTAGGTATGTATAGAAGTGTGTCATTGACTGACAGCATTGAGAATAGCGAACGTTAAAGTGTAAGTCACGTAGAAGTTTTGAAATAAAAGTTTCTTAACGAGAGCATTAAAAACATAAACATTACACTTCCTAGATAACCGTTAATATACGTATGTCTTCTGATGTCACTGTCACATTTCAGGAAAGTTTTGCCAGTAGGACTTTAAATCTAAGCTCATCAAATGGTTACCGTGTCTGGTAGATATTTTCTAGTCTGACCACCAAGAAATGGTTGATAGAATACTACCCCCCCCCCCAATACACACACATATTCCCCCAAAAAACCTTTGCGGAAGCCATGCGTGAATTTGTACTTAGATTGAATTTTCCTTAAAATTTTTTTAAAAAAAATTTGCCGAGCATAAGAAAATCCTAACTATTAATTGTGAACTGGGAAATACAATTTTTACTGCTGGGATTATATGTTAATTAATTGCTAAACAGTTGATAAAATAAATACATAACACACAATGTTTTTAGCTTATGTAATGTAAGAATCCTAATTCAGTATAGCCACAATATAAAACCTTTAACGTTTATACATTTATGAAAAGAAAATATATTTATAAAAACAGCTTTGAAGGATAAGAGACCATTTGATATAAGGGGAACTCAACACATATCTACAAACCAAAACAGAAACGTTTTCATGTAAAGTCTTCTTTCTTTAATAAGAAAAGTGTCTCAACTTTAATTGCAAAGATATTCACAATATCAGTGCTCAGGAATGGCCCGATTAAAACAAATAGTGAATATGGTAACATTATTTAACTCTAATAATTTCTGATTTTATCATTATTTTGTTTCCCGTAACCCCTTTAGAAACAACAACGGAAGTCAACGCGGAAACAACAACAGACAACTCTAAATCTGCTCTGAGACCTACAGCTGACTTTTTTGAACCCCCAAACTATAATGCGAGAATCTTGGAGCACACACAGAGTGAGAATTCCCCCAGAAACATGGCGGCAGGACGTGATGGCACCCATTTCTTTTATTTCATGTCTTCAAGTCTTTACTGTTTTTATTATATCATGATGATGTAGTTCACGCTTTACTGTCCAGCTGTGCACTATAAAAAATTAACTGATGAAGAATAAGGACTGTCCAGCTTATGAATAAAATGTAACATTCAGATGAGGAAAAATAAGGATTGCATAGCTGTGCATGCCATAATACCTGAATGGGGAACAATATGGATTGTTGCATTGTTTTTGATAACACAACTGTACCACCATTCTCATGAAATTTATGGTGTCACAAAATTAGTCAAGTTTACACACACACACATTATACATATATACATTACATAATACAATAGGTACATAACGCAAGCAATTTTATAAAATGATTATGTGCCCAAGCTGTATGGGATGAATCCAATCCTCCTCCACCATACCCCCATAAAATAATTTAATGAAATAAAATGTAAATATGAATACTAATATTAAATAATTTATAGAATAGTTATAAATTTTAATGCCAGAAAAAATTGAGAAGTTAGTCACGTTAATTGTTACACATATTTTAATACAAACATACTTACATACACTAAAAGTAGAGCAACTTTTAACCAGGTTAAAACATATCATTTCTTAAATACATAAGAGGTTAACATATCACGCTGGATAAATGGCTTCATGTAAACTTCCTCTTCTTCTTCTTGAAGTAAAGGTTTAAATATCAGCGTCGTTAATGATAATGTAATTAAACATTTGTTACAGTCGTATACAATGTAATTTTGTAATTGTTAACGCAGTGATCATGTAATGTTATATTTGTTACATTCGTAAGATTTTGTATTAGAAAATGTTTTCATTATGGGAAACCAAATTTAAAAAAAATCTGCTATACCTTATCACTAGGTATAGGAGAATTGTGTCTCGTTTAGGATACAATAAAATACACAATGAATACTCAATTGTCAATCATGAGGTATGCGATTACTGTCTTTAAGGTCAAAAAATGTACTTTTTGTTGTTTTTATGTTCATTAGAGTTAATTTGTATGTTTTATAAGCTAGCCAAGTTAAAGGCAGCATCGTTGAAGACTAATACAAACCATGACATATTTAAACATATGATAACACACACACAAAACCCTGGCCAAAATAAAGAATAAAATACGGTACTCGCTATTTGTTAAACTAGCTCATAGTAAAATAACTAATCAAAATTTAGTTGACTTGTTAAAAATTGGATGACAAAACGGATATAGTAAAAATTTATAAATTTACCAGGAATAATGCATACATTTTTAGATACGCTCGCAAATGTTTATTATCTAATTGATCAAATCAGAAGACGCTTTAAAATCACTTTTATGTCTGCCAATTGAGATCAAATAATTTTTTAGTTCATATTTTTAAAAGTTATTATTTTCCAAAAAGCCCTATTATGTTTTGCTTTGAAGTTTTTATGCTTTGAAATTCTTTAAATTAGATCAACAGCTCAAGCAATTATTAGCATTACCTTGGTCTTTCAAGTGTTTTAAATACTTTTTTTCTAAAACCGCAACATTTCATTACATGCTTTAGAAATAAAACAACTATGATTGATTTTTCTAACTACTCTTGAATGCATCTCTCTTAAAAACAAGTATTTGAAATGCTAACTCTGTACTGATATTACTGTTATTAATAATTTGCCTGTTGTCTAGCTAATATATTTGTATAAAATTGAAATTGTAAATACTGTATATAAATTCAAAATATATTGAAAGCCAGCTTTTATGAAAATATTTTTTTTGCACTCGCTTCCTCAGGCAGCATATTCTTTTACCAATTATAAGTTAAAGGTGACTATCCACTTTCTACTTTTCTTGATTGTTTCACTCTAATCATTACTATTTGTCATGCTTGAAACCTAACGATCAACTGTCACCGTGTTCTCAGTAATGTTCATGTTTGATCTCAACTCACTGTAAGTTCAACTTATTTTCATAGAGTTCAATAAAATTTATTCCTCGTTTTTTTGTTGTTGTTTTTTTGTTTTGGCTTATTGTTTGTAAACCCACACGAAAACGCCTACTTACGCCCTAAGTGACTCTCGTGGTTAATTCAACCTTTCATCTCCAGTTGTACTTTCCAAATGTCTTAAGTTGCTTTACTAAGAAAATAGAAGGGTAACTTATTAATAGTAATTTGATAACTTACAAAGCACTGAAAATTTAAAACATGTTTTAAAAAACATCATATCTCTTATAGACTAATATTATATTCAGTAAAATTAAAGGAATGCAATCAGTACAGCTTTGTACCTTAAGAATTAAAAAAAAAACAATATATTACAATGACCAACTGGTTCTAAAACAAATCTTTTAAGAAGAATATAAAAAGACTTCATTTAAGAGTCATTATGACGTTCAAGTTTTGGCATTAGATGCGTTCACATATTATAATAAAGTTTTATCTTTTCTTTTATTAGTTTTCTTCCCTGGCTTTTATTTTTTAAATCTAATTTCACTTTATTTTAACATTTTTCATTTATAGAAGCTAATAATTATCAATGAATATTTTGCCGCCCCTCATGTTTGAAATGATAGGTTACAGTAATTTTCGCTTCTATAACAGGAGTAGCTGTCAATTTCATTAGATGAGCGTCACGTTCTCATACTACTTTAACTTTAAGTCTTTTTTTTTTCACTTCACTAGCAAATTTATCAGAATAATTTTTATCCTCATGGTATATTACATTTTGGCAGTTTAAACGTTCCCATATTTTAGGATATGATAATTTTATTTCTTTTATCAATTTCTTATTTTAGTATTTAATTTATTTGAATAAAAATGTCAAATTTTAAATAATTTTTCATACCTAGAAGCTAATTAACAAGGCAAATACAACGACCGATGCAAACATGAATGATTTATAAAATGGCAGAATTTAATTAAAATATTATCCACCAATTTTGTTTAAATCCATTATTTACAGTCAGTGGTTCTATAGTCTACAGGAAATTAATATTTATGAACATTTTCTATTTGATATTAAATTTAAAAAAAAATGTTTTGGTTCGTTTTACCTCAATACTTTATACTTATTTTATTTTTAAAAAGTACTTTCCTTTAAATTAAACAAGTCTACAAATGCTTACTTTTTGAAAGTACGTACATGTAAATAGGTGTTTTTTAACACAAGTGTTCATGCTGATTACTGATAACAAAAAATGTTATCCAAGTATTTGTACCACGTCAGGATTTTTTTGAACTTCGCGATTTAATAATTATATATTAAATATATATTATTTCTTTATTATACTATAGGAGGAAAAAAAAAGCAACAAAATATACGATGAATTGTACACTTCACTCATACAGCAAACTATTGGAAGTTACAAAACATTGCTAACAAAAACGCAATATGAAAGCTGACTTACATTCATTAATTATTTAACACTCTGTGAATCGTCTTTTCAGTTTATGAGAAGAACGAGGGTTATGACGTTTTAATGACCAGAAGTAATCGGCAAACATATTCCCATTCCGCCGATCTTGGTATCGACTCTCCATTGCAAAAATGTCCAGATGGAACCTGTTGCGTACTGGGTTCTGGATACTCTCTCTAATAAAGACAGACTCTTGTTGAATAGAAGATATTCTTTATTGAACTATAAATGCACGTAAAATCCTTCCTACAGCCATCGAGACATCACAGTATACAGGCTTACGGGATACAAGTCTTTACAGCGTTCGAAATCTCACGGCACAGGCATACAGGCTCTAGTGTTCGATAACACCACCCATCAACACATAGCCCTGGCCGACGTCTATACCCAGACGTTACAAGTCTCTCGTATCTTTCTTCTCACGCTCGTCTCTCTTTCCTCTCTCCACACACTACACAGACCCACACTATATATAGCCCTTGCGCGCACTCTCCGGTCATTGTCTGACCTTCCACCAGTCAGTCTCTGAACACCGTTCAAACCAATCTCACAACAACTCACAAAACTCATTGCCAACTCATCAACAACTCAGAACCATTCATTGACAGTGATTCTCATACCTTGACAGAACCTTCCCCCCCCCCCTGCTCTTCACTTTATGTACCAAGATTTGCAGGAAAGTAGTCAACGTGGGAGTCCAAAAAGTGAAACTTTGATACTCATGCGGCAACCCAAAGCCAGAAATTAGGCTACCATGTTCTTAACAAAAGTTTGTAATTGTCTGATTTGAAGTTACCTAAGAAATTGTTGACAAAAGCTTTCATTAACCAAAATTTTATATGAAGTAGTTGAAGGAGAAGGATGTGCTTCTACCAAAGGCTGTAACTTGACACTGTAGCTTTCTTGGGTGAATTCTTTTCTTGCTGGTCACACTCTCTTGGCATAATGCTCAGAGTCTGCTCTGCTGCCCCAGTACCACAAAAACAGTGAAATTTTTGCATACCCTCCTTTGAACCCTATAATAATGGCTATGACTTTTAAATCCCTACATATCAACCACTTGTGCTGGTCATAATTCAAAGAACTGAGCAACAGTTTCATGCTTTCATACATCTCTTTCAGTGTTACGAGTGTGACACTAGAACTGATGATTTTGTTTTCCCATGAAACAGAAGAACTTCTTTAATAATGCACTTTAATGAATCAAAAAGCAATCTCCACTGATTGTTCCTGCTCCTCCTTTTGGAATTCAACAACATTCGTCATGCGAAAGAGCAGACTATCACATGATTGAAGGCTCACACCAAATAAGCTGCCTTAAATTAACATTTGCGAATTCTTTGAATTTGTCTTCTAAGTGATGAGTTCAACGGCTGATCTTTAGAAACTGTTTTGGCTTCCAACAATGCAACAAAATTGCTTGCATCTTCATTTTCAGTTAAATTTAAAAAATTAATAGCTCCGCCCATGGATGTATTAGAGGGTAAATCATTTATTACACATAGTAAAGTTGAAATTTCAAATTTGTCTCTCTTAATTAGTTTTTAAAATGCCGAAGTATTTGCATTCTAAATTCGTTATAATGCAGTAAATTTCTGGAAAAAGTATGAACTGACTCAATCTACACATAGAGCTAAAATAGATATTATGAACCTAATTTAAGAAATGATTTGCGCCAAAGAAGATTTCTTATATTTTTATTATTGCTAAAATCATGAATGTGTTCAAATCGTAGGTGGTATTAAACTTTAAAATGAATGACTAAGTTCATTTCTAACTAATTTACAAAATAATACCCTTATCCGATTAGCAGCTACAGGAAGAAAGTAGATTTATTTTGTCAGAGGTTTAATGCGTATATATAAATGACTTTAAATTTAAAACAAATTAATTAAAATTTGTTTGATCTGTTAACGATTTTTAAGTCCGTTTCTTGAAATTCGCAACAAAAAGTTACATTAACACTAGGGCTGGTACTGATTAAATTTTTGTTAGATTAATCAGGGAAAAATTAAACATTTAACCGGTTAATTTCAATTAATTACATTTTATATAACTGATATATAGATCCCGTTAAGTTGCGATTCATTATTTCGCGAAAATCGGTTAAGCCGCAGTAATTTTATGGTTCCCACATTTTGTGGCGTAACCCAGCAAATTCGTTCTGGTTTTTCAAGAAATTAGGAAGAAAAAACTTTTTGTTTACGTTTGCACGTCTAAATAATAGTACAAGGAAAAAGTATGTTATTAACAAAAAATATAAAATAATAAAAAGGAAATAAATAGAATATTTTCTTAAATTTTAATCGAATGTTAATATATTAAAATAATTAAAATGGACTGAATTTTTAAAATGATTAATTGATTAATCAACCGTAAATTTCAACAGCCCTAATTTTACTGACATAACATCACAAACAATACTAAATGCATTGTTAGCGATTGAAGAAATAAATGCAATTCATATTCTTCACCAAATCATAGAATAAGATTTGATATATGTATGGTAAACTTTGACAATATATCTATCTATAGTCTACATTTGATACGCCACAAGCTAGAGCAAGCAAGCAAGACTCAGTATACGTGTATGTAGTTGTGTGCAAAGTGGCACCGCGCCGCACTAAGTGCACCGCATTGAGACGCACTATATGGAAAGAAAGGAAGTAATGCTTCAAAACGATAATAATGCGCGCTACGTGAAGTTTGTGCCCCTTCTCCCCCTTTCCTTACAATATTTATGAGCAAATCTGTGGCAAATGCTATGCAGCGGGTCGGATCTAGTGTAACTAATTTGATAACACAGAAACGTCTATATTTGTTTGACATAAAATTTAAAATAAGCATTTATAATTACCTAAATCTAAGCGAGAGTACATGTACAATGAGTGAAAATGAAAAAAAAATTATAGCTAAATTATGGCTATCACGTGATCAGTAATTTCAGTCTTGTCCTCGGTACTGTGACTACGCGTAGGCTACGTAGATTTCCTATTGGCCAGGTAAACCTTTATTCCGCTATGGCTCGCCAATCTGTTGAAATGCTGGTAGCATAGGATATATTGGATATAGCCAACCACAGATCGGGCCTCGGAAAGTGAATGCGCACACACTGTCGTACGTGGTAATGTCAGCAAGTGTCAACTGGAGTCGACAAGAAAAACAACATTTAATGCATTAAAGATTCCACTAAATCTTATTTGTAAACATAATATAAGTCATTTGTCTGTAATTAATCACTACATGCAGGAATATTGTTCATGTTTCATAAGGTTAATAACTTAAGAAAAAAAATCCCCACCTACAGCTCTGAAATGCACTTTATCGTATTAAGATTAAGAATTTGTGCCAATTCCCCAACTTCGATTAGCCACCGAACTTTTGTTTTTCATGCTTCTGTATATATTTTGTAACTCTATGATTTATAACGCAGAGTATGTGTTCTATTTCCAGAAAAGAATATAAAAGCCACAAACGCATTTTTTAAGAGTGTCATCTGGCACATGCATTAGGACTATTATATTTTGAGATTTATGAATTTTTGATGTTTTGAATAGCAGTTCGGTATAAGTTTTTCTGAAATGATGATTTGACAAAATTTTAAGGGTCTACGATCAATATTTTTCATCTTTCTGGCTATTAGTCTTTAAATGGCTGCTTGTCGTGGATTTCAATAACAGGTGGTGGGGAGGAGGTGGACAATAGATACACGTGCCCATTGTTACGCCTTCATTCAAGCAATAAATTATGAGCCAGTTCAAATGCTCAATATAACATGCCTAAGTATTAATGTCAAAAACTTCTACTCGATGTTTGAAAAATTAAATTTTAAATTGACATAAATCAATTTTGAACCAGAGATTATCCAAGACACTTCATTACGACACAATACCCACCGAATCCCCCACAAAGTGCCGCTTTCTTTCAACAGTTTCTCTAGAAATCTCAAATAATTTGGACCTTTGACCTCTTTTTCATTTTTCATTAGTTGAGCCTTAGAGAATCAAGAGAAGAAGTGAATAAAAAAACAAAAAACAAAACAAAACAAAACATTATATCTTTAGCTGTAAAAACGAACATAGCTATTTTCCCCAATTTTTCCATACATCATGTAGATTCATTCGTAAATAAATCACTAATCTTCTTTTGCAATAGAGTATTCCTTCATACATAATAAATTAATTAAACTGTGAGCTTACTGAAATCTGTTCGAAGAAATAATGTCATTAATAATTAGTGGGAAAATAAAAAAGTTTATGAAAAAAAAAAGAAGCTTCACAGCTTTATAGAACCCTTCAGACAAAACAAATGAAAGTTATATGTTCCTTTGTTCTGAAACTTTTTTTAAAAAAGAGCGTCTTGCCGACACGTTAGTTGTTTTGATTTGTATTTAAAGTACGTTTATTCCTACTTTAAAATATTTATTTCTTCACCTTGTCTGATCGCAATCTTGTTGCAGTCTGAATACAGAAAAACCTCTCAGAACTAGTAATTGTCATAACGAGAACAAAAAATGTGAATAAGTTGCTCCCCTAACCAGTGACAATTCGAAAGATTTCCGTTAAAAAAAGGGGGAAGTAACTTTTTCAAGTCTTTAATTTGTGAGCCGGGACTTCCGCACCGATGCATTAGACTCTGTTTGCGTTTTGTTTCTGAGTGTGATCCCACGTTTTTTAAATTTTGTATTCAGATAATATTCTTAATTTTTTTTATGTGCAAAGTGTAATACCCTAAGCTAAAATTTCTTCCAAGAAAAAAAAAGAAGAAGATAATCATAAGAGAGAAAAAATAACTGTTGAAATGAAACGTAAAATAATTACAAAACGAGACCAATGTGCGAGCATGGCTAATCTTGTGCGCACAATACACGGGGACAACATCAACGATCTGCACTATTCCCAAGAACAAAAACAAAATTAAGGTGATATATGCACCAAAGGGAGTGTCAAAAAATGTAAAAAAAACCCAAAAAAACAATGGTTAAGCAATCTTGATGATGTTGAAAGGTAGCTTGTAATATGGTTAAACGAGAAGCGATTACAAGGCGACTCTACTAACAAAAACATTATTTTTGAGAAGGTGAAACCCATTTTTGGTGGATATTATTCCAAATTTTTACACTCCTGAAAAATTCAAAAGTAATTTTATTGAAAGAAATGTTAATACAAATTTTCAAAACATTATATATTTTTTCAGCATGGAATGCGTAATGGTGTTTTACATTGATTTGTATGGGAAATGTTTGTCGTTTAACGAGTGTTCTGCTTAACGAATGAGATTCTGTAAAAAATTATGTTCGTTATGAGAGGTTCAACTTTACTTTATTGCTAATTATTTTGAATTAAAATTAGTCATCGGCTAACTGGTTTTAAAGCAAGGAATAAAAAATTTCTCTGTTTTTATAAAGCTAATAATGATATAAAATTATCTTATCACAATACAGAAGAAACCTAGGATAACATATAGGAATATTTATATTTTACAACATTCTTATTTCCTCTAATTTCCATTTCTATGACTTAAGACTTAAAGGACCATTAAGTGCTTGCAGCTAGTCGAGCAATTTGGCAATGGCAAACATTCACCTTTCTAGTTTCATCTTGTTCTTTCATTGCGTCCATGGCTTAAGCTCAGAAAATTTGGTTGAGTTGGACATCTGATCTATCCCCAGGGCGTCCTAAATTCTTTTTAACATAAAAACCTGTGTGTTGGAAATACATTTAGTAAATACATTGATTTAAAAAAATATATATATACGCTTTATATTTTTAAAAACTGTAATTTAGAAATACCCCCTCCCCACCCACACACACACACATTCACCTTCTCTCTAGGGAAAATACACTGCACATTTCAAAAGGATGTCAAAATGAAAATACAAAAATGATCTCGTCTTTATATAATCCCATCAATTTCTGATAATTTCCTCATCGAATTCTCTAGCCAGATCGGTTCTATGGCAACACTTAAGGAGTATTTCTTGCCATTAACTTACAGAAGCAGAAGTTATCCAAAAGGTTTTCTTTAAAATAATAAAATGTATCGTTAAAAAAGTACCTATTTATGAATTAAAGTCATTGTAAGATTCTATCTTTGTCCAAGCAAATCAGAAGTAACTGGATTTACTTGGTTTCTCCTCTACCCATTACTCTTGAAGTATCCTAAGATCCTCATCGTCTTGCCCAGCGGCTGTCTGTTCCTCCTCTGGTGTTGTTGTTTTCGAAGCTGGTTGTTTGAAGCTGACTTCACCACCTGTAAAGGGCTGTGGCAATAGCAACACAGGGTATGAAGATATTATGGGACAACAAGGTATAGGCGAGATGAACGACAATGGTGAGAGGTTTGCGGACCTAAGTGCCACTGCAGACCTGGTCATAGGGGGGAGTATTTTCCAGCACAAGAGAATGCATGAAGCTACATGGGTCTCACTGGATATGAGAACGATGAACGAAATAGACCATGTATGCATTTGTAAAATTCTCGAAGACGTACGTGTAAAGAGGGGAGCTGATGTTGCCTCAGATCACCATCTTCTTGTGGCCAGGATAAAATTAAAGCTAAAGAGACATTATTCCAATCAACCAGCATATGGGTCTCGGTATAATACCCCCCTCCTGACGCACCAAGCAAAAAAGGAAGAATTGAAGATTTCACTGTCCACTAAGTTCCAAGCCATACGCAAAATACTCGAAGACGAGACCACCGAAGGAAAGTGGGAAAGCGTGAACAAAAAAACCAACAGATCAGTCAAAATGCCAAGAAGTGCTAGAAAACAGGAATCGGACACACAAAGAATGGATAACAGCAGGTACACTGAGTAAAATTGAAGAAAGGACTAGAAAGAAAACAGAAATAAATAATAGCCGCACGCGAGCCCAGAAAAACAAGTGCCAGAAAGAGTGTGCAGATTCCAATAAGGAAGTTAAGAAAAGCATCAAGAGGGACAAGAAAGAATTTGTTGATAAACTTGCTAAAGAAGCAGAAGATGCAGCTTACTAGGGAATTATAAGAGATCTGTTTGATACCATTAAAATTCTGTCTGGGAAATTTAGCAAGATAGAGAGACCAGTGAAGAATAAAATGGGAAACACCATACCAAGTGATGAGCAGCAGAGAGGGAGATGGAAGGAGCTCTTTGAATAGCTCTTAAACAGGCCAGAACAAAGGAATCCACCAAATATCCAATCAGCTGATAATGACCTGCAAATTTACTGTAATAGTCCCACAAAAGAAGAGATTATTAGGGCCATTAAACAACTCAGAACTGAAAGGCTACAGGACATGATGCCAGAGGCACTAAAGGCCGACTAGGAAACGAGTGTGGAAATGCTACACCATCTGTTATGAAGATATGGGAAGAGGAGAAAGTTACTTCCAATTGGAAAGAGGGAAACCTTATCAAGATCCCAATATAACCATTTATCACTAGCACTTAACAACTAAAATCTGCAAAGTTTTAAAATACGAATCAATTCTTAACTGTTAATAGTTTGTATGACTTGCTTTATGTAGTTAAGTATTATTTTCGGTTGTATTTTGTAAGACATTAATCTATAAGGTGCAATTAAAGCATTAAAAAAAATTTAAGACACTTTCTGCAAAACTTAATTTCTTAAAGGTTTTATTTTTAGGGTTTGCAAACTGAGGACGATAAGACGCAATTTATATAAAAAATCATGTTAAGCCTGGTCCCTATTGGAACTCAGGACGTGTTAGCGCATTTTCGTATTATGTATCAGTACTTATGTTAGATATCAGCATTATGTAGTTATCAGTAATTGTGTTTAGATTTTAGACATATTTTTATGAATTTTCTTGTGTAATGAATATACCTGAAATTTTTTTATATTTAAAAGTCATTTCTTTACATTTTAAAAAGTTTTATTTTCTATTTAATCTAACTACAAGTCACCACAAATGATGACGTAAAACTCTCTAAACTTTTACACATATTCTAATGACGTCAACTAAAAAAAAAAACTAATTCTTTTGCTCGCTTTCGCACCACTCTTCAATGCTTGAAAAACTATGTATTCGACTTCCGGCAATGGCGGCCGTTCCCTGCGCCAGTGTTACCTCTCGATTCGCAAAGTTTTTTGGTAGTTTTAACGGGGTTTTTTAACGGATCGAGAAACTGAGTGTTGATGCACAAATGGCAGGTCAGGACATACAAAAAACATATATATACATCATGGGTCTAGGACTTATGGATGCTGTGATCAAGGGTGATGACGGACGGACGAACGGACAAAACGGGTGCAATAGCGCATTCGACTTCTCGAAAATGCGCTAAAAATATATGATGCTCTTTCCATATTGTCACGTGAAAAATGCGTGACTGAGAGGAGGTCACGTGGAGGAAGTAAGTGATAGCCCAGAATGCATTGGGTTGTGGTAGAAGGCAGTAGATGAGAGTGGAAGGCACCAGAGAGACAAGTGGTTGTGTTTGAAATCTCTCTGACAAATGTATCTTGTAAAAATTCTACATAAAAAAATACAGCATATGTTGCTTCATCAAGCTTATTTTGTGAATATTGAGGATTTTAATTGTATTATTGTGAAGTAGATATTATTGTTAAATAACGCCTACACGAACACGTGAAACCAAAACCCATTACACATATTCGGGATAATTGAGTGCCTCTCTTTCAGGGATATGATCACATTGTATACCTCAAGGAATATTTGCTACACGTGTTTCACTGCAAAGATGCCATTAAATGTTTATGTTAGTGTAAACTTTTTTTTCTACCAGGGTAAAAAATTCAGTCACGGGAGATGTTCTTTTATTCCCTAACCCAGTTGTGTCCACTACCTTGTCATCGATATTCACTAACCTAGTTGTGTCCACTACCTTGTCATCGATATTCAATAACCAAGTTGTGTCCACTACCTTGTCATCGATATTCACTTACCCAGTTGTGTCCACTACCTTGTCATCGATAATCACTAACCTGGTTGTGTCCACTACCTTGTCATCGATATTCACTAACCAAGTTGTGTCCACTACCTTGTCATCGATATTCACTAACCCAGTTGTGTCCACTACCTTGTCATCGATATTCACTAACCAAGTTGTGTCCACTACCTGGTCATCGATATTCACTAACCCAGTTGTGTCCACTACCTTGTCATCGATATTCACTAACCCAGTTGTGTCCACTACCTTGTCATCGATAATCACTAACCCAGTTGTGTCCACTACCTTGTCATCGATAATCACTAACCTAGTTGTGTCCACTACCTTGTCATCGATATTCACTAACCAAGTTGTGTCCACTACCTGGTCATCGATATTCAATAACCCAGTTGTGTCCACTACCTTGTCATCGATATTCAATAACCAAGTTGTGTCCACTACCTTGTCATCGACTCTGACCATAATCTCGTTGTGTACACCAGCCATGCCCGTTGGTTAGGTCAAAGTTCATAAATATTTTCATTTTTATAACGAATTTAATCAATTTTATTTAGTGTCTCATAATAAACATTTTTGTTTTGTTTTGAAAACCTTTATTCAATAATATTCCACTTTCATTGAAAGTAAGAAAAAGTCATTGAAATGGGAATTAGTAATTTTTTCTTTACTTACATTTTGGCTGACGATTTTACGTGTTTGACTTTTTTATGAAAGATGACGGAAACGAAAATGAAAACTTTGTCGATAAAATTTGCAGCAACAAACTAATAAAGAAACATTCCATAGACATTAATTAGATCAGTAACTATATTACTTGCGCCTAAACAAGCCTTTACGACGAAAAGTGTAAAAGTTTATAGTTTATTTTATACTTTTCATTTAAAAGTATGAATTTTACAAGAATTGGTACAGAAAAGAAGTTAATTTGCAAACAGGATTCCATCGAGAATAGGATAAGTTTATTCAATATGATTAAGTTTGGTACAGGATCCCACAATAAAATGGGGACTCATCGAACAACCCTAGTAGTATACGATAATGTCGTATTAATTTCCTCTTATTCTTCTCACCAAATTAGTAAAAAGAAATATACCATTAAAATTTTTGACTACGTGATCGAGATGTTGAACACTGCAGAGAACAAAGGTTCAATCTAGAACATCTTGCGCCTAAAGTTAATTTGAATTTAATAATACCATTGATACACTATTCATTTATGACTGTATGTTAATTATAACGTGCTAATTCAGTTAACAAAGAAAAATCAATGAAAAAAATTAAATTAACTTGATCAGATATCGCTGGTGTGCTAACCGCATTTTTCCACCATCAAAACAATCAGCTCAGCAACTGATTAAATTATAAATGGTTCAAATGAGGAGGAGTTTCAGAACGAACAATTAAATCTTTTATCATCTGCAATAAAACCATTTACTCTGATCATACTCAACAGACGGCCCTCTCATTAACAAGACATTGCGTCTTTTCTTCAAATTAAGCACAGGTGCTGCTAAAAATAATTATGTGCACGAGGCTTATTTTTGTTTGAGGCAGATGCAACCCTGTCGTTAATGTTATGGTAGATATTAACGCTAACATCTAATTAGAAAACTTTAACTGGTGAACCGATTTTTTTTTTATAATCCAGTTAATAGGGTACATAGAGGAGATGAAATTCTCAGACTCCAAATTATTATTTAAAAATTTTTAAAATTAGATTATTTTTTAATGGTCGCAGAATTTGCTTTCCATAAAATAAACATTTCTGTATTTAAAAAAATCATTGATATGAGTGTCTTTCTTCCTCAAATTACGTCTACTCTATGTTGTGATATTTGTTACAGCAGAATAAGACATAATAAAAAACCGGTTAAAAACGAGTTTTTTTTACTATAAATCCTTAATATACGAGACATAACTATAATCATATTCATTATAATACGCAGGGCAAAGCAATCCGAAAATACAAAATTCTAGTTGTCTCTTAAAACGTGTTTAATATAATGCGCACCGATCGTGAATATAGTTTAAAAAATAATGTTAATGTAATGCGCACCTTATTGCGTGCCATGAAAGGTAGTTGAACATAATAGACACCATGACACTATCTAAACAATTAACTTGATACATAGAGAAAAATAAAATAATTTTAAAATTCAATAATTCAATTACTGTCCATTCGATCGATCTGAAATTTCGATGCATCATTTTTATCATCGGCATGATTCTGCTTGCAAAATTTCAGCTCGCTAGCTTACGAAAAAGTGGGTTAAACATCGTTCCAAAGTTTGTTTCGGCAAGCAAGCACGTACGGTCGGTCGCACGGGCTCAGACATCACAAGTTAAAATAAAGGATTTAAAAGATAAGGCTTGTAAGAGAATCGTATCTGTTACAGATGCTCCTTTTGTACTAAATAAATCTCATTTGAGATATCATAAATGGCCCGGAGTCTATAAAGACTCTCATAGATCTTCTAAGGAATTCTCCGGCAGCTCTTTCCTCCACACCAAGAAAGACTAGCCGACGTGGACAACCCTAAGACGGTACCCTTTAGGAGGGGCCGTCTAGGCAGGTTTAGGCTCGTTCAAAGTAATGTCATGTCTGTTACATTGTTAAATTTTTAAAAATGAAATTAATCGTTACCAGCCCTATCATAATTATAAATAATAAAGACTTTATTTAATGGACAAATAATCAGAAACATTAGATCATGTGGCAAGTTTGTTTTTATCTAGATATTAGGAAATCAGAAATGTGTTTTGTATAAATTGTTTTTGTTTATATATTTTAATATTAAGCAACGTTTGAATGATGTATGCAACCACGTCAATTAATGTATATTATATAAGTAACTACATGATTTTTTTCATGAGAATGGATTCCACATTTTCCCCCAATTTCTTTTAGAAAAATAGATTTTGTATACGTCCAAAGGTCTGTAGGGAGTACGCATACCGAGGCACCACTGTATCTACCTATTATTACTGCCGAGCCAAGTCGCAATGCTACTCGACGGCTCCGATAGAAAAAAGTTTGTCTTGTATATAATTCAATTTTAATCTATCCTAGACTCCTAATTACAGTTAGAAAAACAAATTCATTAAATACATATTACTAGTTGAATTAAAGATGGATTTTGGGACATTCATAAATGGCCTCAAGCGATTTCATCCGATTTTTAACACCCCTCCCCTTGGCCACACTTCGTCACAAAAACTTAGACCCCCCTCCAATATTACGACCCGAAGCTGTTGACCCCCAACCCTAGAAGCTGTATTTTCTATTTAAAAATAAGCATCTTTCAAATCACTTTATTGTTATTTTAGTATGTATTTAGAGTAAGGCTGCACTTTAAGATCGTAACACGCGTGAATCCAAGCAAAACGTCACAATATAAATAGAAAGAATTCGAATATTTAAGTGGATCTTTTGATTTAAAGTAGCGTATTTTGACGTGACGTCACAATTCTTAAACTCCCCGCCCCCTCGTCACACATCGTGACAAAATGAGGGGATCACCGGGATCACCCTTCTCTCTAGGTGCGTGGACGGTCCCTTTACAGTTAACAACTAAATGAAATATAGATTTTTTCCCTTTAACATTAAAAAAATTGGATTCATCTGTTAATATATGTCCACGTTGATTGCTGATCAATAATATTAAAGTGCTAATGTATATCAGACAAAAGTTGCGTGTGAACAGACCAGAGAAGCGCAGTGGAAGCCTTGCGTTATTTAGCAGGTAAGAAAACGATTTAAAAAAACAATATAATTTTGTTAAGATCTTAGATCTTTGCATATCATTACTATATTTTTCAGTAAGCAGTTTACTGATAATGCGAGTTAAGGTGATTCAAGATAGGACCGGCGTGGCACAGTAATGCGGTACCACATATCATACAAGACTGAACTCTACAAATCATTCCTGAGTAACATAGTTATAAATTTACACAGTAATTGTTGTGGTTTAAAATTTACCAAATAAACAACCCGTAAAAACAAAGATTTTGAATATAAATCCCTTATATAGGAAACAGAACTAAACTTAACACATAATTTTATGACCTGAGATCTAATCTCTTAAGGCCTTGCCTAATACTTAGGCAACCTGCTTCATCTGCTGAGCAGTGCCATACAACATTGTCTTCACGTGGGACTCTTTTGCCTCCCTTACCTCCCCCGCTATATCTAGTGCGGGACACGACGTCAGCAGGTATGTGACCGTCTCAGAGGCTTGGCTGCAATGACGGCAGTTCGAGTACCTGTTGTGGTCTAGCCTATTAAAGTAAGAGTCGGTTGGGCAATGCTCGGTGCGCATTTGGGTCACTAAACTCTGGTCCCTTTGGCTTAGACCCCACCACTGGTCTGCTCTGCTCCGTCTGGGCATGTTAGCGAATACCCCCTAGCCGTCGTATTTTCTTCCCACTCCTGGTACCACTTTTTTCTATAGGGGTCCATTAGCCAGGTCTTGGCCCCGAGATAGGTAGCTAACTCTGACTTCTGGTTGGGGTTGGGCTGCTCCCGCTTTTGCCAGTGAGTCTGCTTTTTCATTGCCTTCAGAATTTACGTGGCTTGGGATCCATTGCACTGTCCCCTTACCACCAAGTCTCTTGAGCTTACCCACGTCTTCCAAGATGACAACGACTAAGTGGGTGCTATGTGGGAGACAGAATTAACAGTATTGATTACAATAAAAATAATATGCACCGCGCGACAAAACATTTACAGACTGAACGTGACTTAACTCCCCAATGCTGAAAAACGGGGACGGGAGGGGTGGGGGTGTGGTCATCGATGGTTGGACTGAACTCCGGCAAAGACGTGGATGTCAACAGAGGGCTACCATACAGTTACATACAAATAAACTAAAAGTGTATTAATTTAATTACGGCACATACGATCGATCTGAAATTTTGATAAAATGCATTGTTAAGTGACTCAAGACTATGTGCAAAATTTCAAAATGAGCGGTAGGACTGCAATCAGGCTTATAAAAAATTAAATGGAAAAGATGTAAACAAGGTAAGGGTTAGCCTGACCGGACGTAACAAAACAGCGAACGTTTCGGCAAAGAGCCTTTTTCAACGAACATACAATACACAAATAAAACGAAAATAATTATAAAAAATACAATTAAGAAACTTAGCTGCGGTGAAAGCTAAAGAATCCAAGAAAGTCACTTTTGAAAAAATTCAGCTCATTAGCATCACGGAAAATGGGTAATTTTGTACTTTTTAAAAAAACCATCCGACGGACCACTACAGAGAGAGAGAGACTGAGAGAGAGAGAGAGAGAGAGAGAGAGAGAGAGAGAGAGAGAGAGAGAGAGAGAGAGAGAGAGAGACTGCAGTAAAGTTAATATAAGGGAATTAATAAATGAAATCATGACAGCGTTATTGTGACTTGATAGTAAAATAAGTTGATGTATTTATTGCTTTCCTTTTTTTTGTGCATGCCAACATTACTTCTATTAGAGAACATTTGCTGATTGTAAAACTTTCAGATTTCCTCTCAAAAATAAAAGAAATCCCAGTAGACATTAAAGTTAATGTAGCCAGTGCATCAGTGGCGGATTTAGCTTTGTCTGCGTGGGGGGCGAGGATAATTTCAGGGGGCGCCGAAAATGTTGCTAAAAACAGATTTTTGGGTAAATACTAGGGCTGTTAACGATTAATTTAAATGTAATTGTTAACTTTTGAAAAATTAACGATTAATTAATCGTTAATTTCGATTAAAGCCAAACATTTTAATTTATGATGTCATAAGTAACACTTATTTAACGTTCTGATAAAAATCTAAATAAAACTGGAATGTTTTCTTTATATATAAACTTTTCACCAACTACGCAAAAGTGTGTTGACATTAATTGGTTCAAGTGATGAGCGGGTCTAATTGATAATATAACCAGCAGAACTGAACAATCATTGACATGGAACTGAACTGATGTAACTGGTATGCTCAAACGGTCTTGGCAAGGAATGACATTATCAGGTATTGGTGTTCATTAACGTTCCACCATTGTACTGGATTAATGGATTCAAGAACGTTCATCTCCATTTTGTAACGCAGTAATTCATCAGAAGAGCTGTCGTCATTTTTGTCTCTAAGTCAAGCGCCATTACTGCCATTAGCTTCATACGCTTTTCATTTGGTTTGATAAGTAGGCAAACTTTATAAACATTTTGAACATTCCCGTCAGTCAGTATTTTAAAACCAAAATGTACATGTCATCTTCAGGAAATTCATTATTTATCAGGCGCTATTTTTAAAAATTGTTTATATATACTTTTTTTGACTTCCAATTATTTGTAAGTGATGTGTCAATTAATCGTTTAGAAATAATTTAATCTTCAAAAATTTTAATTATTACTCGAGAAATTAATCATTAATTCCTGCAGACCTAAAAATAATAATTATGAGCCTACTAATTTAGTAAATTTTCCAAATCATCGAACAAGACAAACAGAAGAAATAATATAAACAGAAATGTTTTCAAAATAGTGACGTATAATAATTTCAATAGTATATTTTTTTTATCTAAGAAAGAAACCTAGTTTATACGAATTTGTATAGAGCCCTGAGCCTTATTTAAATTCCTTTCTACGTGAACCTAAACGATTTATCGTTGATTCAAAGTCTAAGTTTTCACGTTCATTTTAAATTATTGCCAATCCAGACAGGCGTTCGTTTTTCATTTTTGAGCGCAAATAATTTTTATGATTTTCAATCATTTGTATCAGGAAGATTCAAGAAAATTTGTATAGAGTATTGACAAATTATGGAGTCCTGATGCCATTTATTTTTCAGACAAGAATGGTAGAAAGTCTTTAAGCTGTAGTTCACTAGTTGTAGATAGTTATGTACGTTGTGATGGATGTTAAGATGGACGTTTTGATGGACGTTGTGATGCATAATAATCTTTGAAGGTATACTATTCAACGATTGCTTCTTCAGGGTTAATATGTTTGTAAATTTTGCATCAACTTCAAAGAGAATCTTTATTTTCTTCCAACATTTTCGATGGATCAATACAATAGAAATAAATAGCTGTGCCCCTAAAGTCATTAAATGGATCATCTATTTATTTTAGTAGTGTTTCCAAGATAGTGAAGTATGTTTCAGATTTAAAACTAGTAGTTGGATCATCAGCCCTATCATCTCTACTAAGTTCACCTGCCATACTTTTATTTTTTGCAAATTTGAGTTTCTTTAAATTTTGTTTTTAACATCTAGTTTGGAACAATTTTCGTTAATAGATGATTAGACATCTACTTTCAGAATTTTAAAAAGCTTGATCGCTTCTCTTTTCAACAAACTTATTTCTTCCAACATCGATCACTCGTTTTGCAATTGCAATGTCAATATACTTGCGTTACAAGTGGTTTGATAACACGAAAATATCAACCAGCTTTTGTACAAATAGCATCAGAAAAAACAAAAGAATATTTGTTATTAAAACAGATAGTCCCACAGCTTCTGCTCTGACGTCTGACACTTCCTCTATGTTATGTTGATTTCCCTGAATTTATATCTTCTAGAGTGGCTAGAATAGCAGAGAATGATTCAACAACTGCATCGACTGCATGCTTATGGCTTGGCCATCTTGTATCAGAAAGTCATTTCTGTGTTTTTACTGTTAATTCATATTGACATTTATGATCTTTTTTAAGAGTATGTAGACGTGGTAAACTAGACGTAAAGAATGCATACAACCTTTCAGCTGAGCCAAAGAAACAACTGTACATTACTGTGTACAGAAATTGCTTCGATAGTGACCAAATTCAAAACATGGGGACAACATTGGGTGAAAGTTTTAAGTCAACTCTTAATTCCAGACATCACAGATGCGCCATCGTATGCCTTTCCTCCACAGATTGTAATGTCAATGTTTCGCTTTTGTAATGTGTAGTTCCGTTAGAATCTTCTAAGCAAATGCAGGTTTGCAGCATTTCTGTTTACCAAAGTATACAAACCTATAAATCTTTCCTTAATTTTAAAACTGAACGTAAAGTGACATCTGATGAATTTTAGATATATTAATGGTTGAATCAATACTTAAGAAAGGAAATGTGAAGACTTAACTTTATTATCAATTGCTGCTGATAATTCAGGTGCAAATGATTGAATTAAATGAATTTGCACATCATTACTTAAATAAATTTCATTTTTCTTTTTAAACTTTAGATGACTGTTTAAAGTGGAATCATAAACTTAACATTTAACGATAAATTTCATATATTTCTACAGCTACCATCATTAAAGGAAGATTGTTCTCTGTCTCCTCTGTTTTTCTAAAACAATGTCACGCCTAACATTCGTTTCAATGCTTCTCTATTTTTTGCCACTTAGCGACGCTCCTGACTGACCAAACCAGATATTGCAGTTTTGAAATACGATATTTAGCAAGCCAATATTGTCGTATTGCACCTTAGTGATTGATTAAAAGTTTCGTGTTTAACAATATTTTTTCTGCTCTAGTTACACCTTTTTATTGTTCATTAAGGGCGTCTTAAGGGGTGCGCCATTTTAGACCGAACAGGTGCACGGGGGGGAGGGGCAACCCGCCCCCTGCCCTATAGCTAAATCCGCCACTGCAGTGCATCCTGCTAATAAAATAAAAGTTTTTTTCAACAACCGGAATTCTTGAATACCAATCTTGTATTTCGACACAAGGATCCTCAAACATTTTAAGCATCTCTACCCTTTGTAACATTATCGAAGAATGACATGACTTCATAAGTATAATTTATTTCAGTTTCAAGCTGTGAGAACAACTCAACTAAAACCGACTTCTGTACTATTTAGACGACAAAGAAGCGACCCGAAGATGGAATACCTCATATTTGCTTTATTAACACTTACCGCGGTCCATGCATATCGGGATCCACAAAGAGTCTGCACGCACGCCATATATGAAGTGGACTTTTACGACTTTGACTTAACGGTAAGTTATGATATGAGTTTGAGGCGTTATTGTTACTATTATTGTTTCTATGTCCTAGTATCTTTGTACGCTTAAAATGACACCTTCGGTTACATTTTTAAAATACAATTTTGGTCAACTTTTAGCATTTCGGAACCGGTGTAGTCAATCAAGACTAAAAAAAGATGGTCATCTCTGTCCTAGAGCGTAACCTTCTTGTAGCGTATAACTGGCAAACTGTAAGTAGTTCGTTAAAAAACAAAAGAAAATAAAATAAACAATATTTATAAGTTCAAAACATTTGAAAATTGAAATATTTATCTAATTTATAATTTTTATAAGACTAGATTTATTTGAAAATTTACAAAATAGAGAGTAAGAGAGAGAGAGAGAGAGAGAGAGAGAGAGAGAGAGAGAGAACAATACAATATTTCAAAAAGACATAATCATTTTAAAGCTTGATGAATTTTAGTACGAATTTTAATTTGCTTATTATCTTATTTGTTTCAATATTTCTTGTAGACCTTTTTCTTTTTTTTTACAAACATTAATAAAACCAAAAATACAAAACAAAAGGGAATGTAATATAGGGTCAAGAATACTTTGTTTATTTACACAATGACGTCAAGTTGCTACTGCACAAAAGGGTGAAGACCAAGATTTCCAGAACAGATGTTTGAATATCATTTAAATAAAAAAACACATCTCCAAAATTAATATTATAAAATTGGATGCGCACTTTTAATTTCAGTAATATTTAAAAATAAAAAGTACAATATTTGTTGTCGTTTTGCTTTGTTCCGCCGATGCGGATTAATGCAGCTTTAATAATGACCTATAAAGTTTATATACGAGGTCATAGGGTCACGAACTAAACATCGTATATAACTTGACACTGAAAATGGAATAGTTAATTTTAGGGTTTGGTCGCCTTTAAAAAAAACAAAAAAACAGCCGAAGAGTTTGAAAATGTTTTCCTTCGCTGAATTCACGTTTATTTCTGGACCAGGTTGTTCTGGGGCGCCTAAGGCACCTACTTTTTACAAAAGCCTAAGTAATTTACTCGAATGTTATTGCTGGCGTTCCAATCAGTGTGTCCGAGAAACAAAAATCACAGATCATGACTATTTATGGGTAATATTCCTTGTTTAATAAATACGAAATATTAAACTTCTTGAAATGTACACAAATTATTATAATTCCTAAAATATGCGTTGCATATAAATTATTAACACGACACATATTATGAATACTCAATGGCGTAGCTCACAAAACTAATCAACATTCGCAATGTTATCTACTTCAACACAAATGGTGAAGTCCCAGTTTCGCGCGCTGGCTCTTTCTTTACATTGTTCCTTTTTCAAAATTAAAATATTAGCTCAAACATTGACGTCATAGAACCTTTTATGACGAGAAACACAAAACGCTCTGTTAATCTCAAAACCAAAATTATTATGCATTTTAAACGTCGATATTTTAAATGACAAAATATGCTGATTATGTCCCTAGCGTTAAAGAATGAGTGACCTGGGTATTTATATTTTTGTACTAATGATTTTAGAAGAAACGATACAATATTAATTATACATAAGGAAATAAATATTTACCGGGAAATTTTAACATAAGCATCTACCACAACACTAAAATAGATTATATCGAAATTATAATGCTAGACAGAAACTAACAAATAAAAAATACAAATCGCCTTCTGATAGAATTTACTAGAAATGTAACGAGTTGGTTTAATGGACCAGGGAGACAAGTCAACATTAGAATTTCTAATAAAAATGCAAGAGTAGACACACACCATTTTTAACTAAATCGCATACAGAACTGATGAAATATATAATATGAGAAAGTTACCAGACTGGATGGGGATAGAAGGAAATCTTATCCTTAGCTCTTCCTATGAAAACTAGCCTCCCAATTGGGTTGTACCAAACACGTACCACACGAAACTAGCCTCCCAATTGTGTTGTACCTAACAGGTACCACACGAAACTAACCTCCGAATTGGGTTGTACCAAACACGTACCACACGAAACTAACCTCCCTATAGGGTTGTACCAAACACGTACCACACGATGTGATGAATTTTGACGATTATCACCAGTCTAAAAAGAATATTATGAAAGGTTCCTTGTTGTGTAGTCCTTTTGGTCGAACTTATTTCTTGTGATCCCCGTGGAATTTTATTGAAATGCAACTAAATTAGTTGTCACTGTCTTTTCATTTGTATCTGTATACAAAGATCAACTTAATTTTTTTCACAGCGGAAAGGTTACCAAATTGATACGTATTATATGACATGTCAAGAATTTCGAGTGACAGCTTCCATGATTCCTCCCCTGTGTTTACCAGGTATAAAGCTCATATCCTTGTAAAGAGGGAAGGACTCCGTTGAAACTACGACATAGTGAAACACAACATTAAGACTAAGTTCATATTTAAAAGATACAAATGTCATCAAGTAGAATATCTACTAGGACTGTCAATATTGTTGAAAAATTCTGCCCGGGCACCCGTCAAAACTTTGAACGGGTACCCGGGTTACCCGTTCGAAAGGCCTCAAAATTTTCGTCTATATGCCCGCTATTACTACCTTTAGCCTTTTTCCGCTTTGTTTTATTGTGTAAATGCAAATTTTGATGTAATGAGTCAACGATTGTAAAATGATGACATTGAAATACTACTGTAGTACAGTGGTGTAAAAACAGTGAGCAAAGGGATGCTAAGGTTTATTGAGCGGGGGGGGGGGGGNCCTATTATCTAAGGCTTGTTTCATTTACAGGTTGGTACAGAAAGATTCTCAGTGCAACATTAAAATCATAAATTTATTTAATATTGATCACATGGGTTAATGATAATTTAAATATGATTCCCACATGAACACGAAAGGTTACACGCAGATTACACAATGGAGAATGAGATAAGCGGAAGGGCTATATATAAAAATTGTGGAAGTGCGTCAGCAAATAAAATAAAAAACGCATTATTTGCTACAAGGTGCACGTTCTCATAGTATGATATTCAAGCTCAAGACTGTTCACAGCAGTGAAATGGTTTAACGATTTAGGCTTTGTTCAAACTGAGGAGAACCTAGTTATATAAAGCTACGTTTTTACAACAGATGTGCTTAAATACATTGTAACCCAAAGAAAACTAATTTTGTTGACCTTGAATTAAGATAAATAAGGCAAGATTACACACTCGCTCCACGGTATTAACAAGAAAGGGAAAGTAGAGAGGGGAGTACCAGGGAAATAAATTGGAGACAGAATGGCCTACCAAACTAAAAACAATTTGGAGGGAGGAAAATAGCAAGAATGGGGAAGGTTTTATTAAAAAGCTTTTAATTTATACCTTGGTATCGCTTTCTTTATACCTTGGTATCTTTTTCTTTATACCTTGGTATCGCTTTAACGCAAACATAATAGGTCAAAATAAAATGAACCCATAGAAAGATAGGAAGCATTTATCGTTAAAATATTATCATCGAAATGTCCTATCTTTAGAATTTATTAATAAATGCTTTTCTTATTTTTCTCCCTTTCTTCTCGAAATTTAAAATCAGCAAGTGCTACTCCACTGAAAGAGACGACTTTGAAAATCGGCGGTTATTTCCCCTCCAATAGGAATGACGTTGTAGCCTACAATGTTCGCCTCTCCGACACTCAGCAGTTCATAGTTGTTTTCACCAATACCACGCCCGCTTACCCCGTCTACAGGAAAGTCATCGGTACGTACAAAAAAGTGCAGGAGTTAAGAATTCGTGTCTGTCTTTAATTTTTACTAATATTTGAGAGTATAAAGTCAACATGAGGACAGAAATTCTGTATACGGCTGTAAAATTTAAAACATAAAAGAATACTCTTCAATGATGTTAAAATAGTTATATCCACGCGGGACTAGTTGCAATTCACGTGGACATAACGAATACTAAATACTGGTATTAAAATTTATTTTAGTTTGTGAAATTTAAGGTCTTGAGGACATTGTATTCCATTCATTGTTTAATGCAGGATCTTATGGACGCCAATCAAATGACCATTGATTTACACCAGGGGTGCGAAATCTTTTGGCCATTGAAAGCGGCATAAAAAATATACATTTTGCTAAGGCTTCCAAAATTTTCTCTGAAAATCGAAACAATTAGAACCAAAAACGTACCCTTCGTAATAATAAACGCGAAATAATAATGACGTCATCATTATGTATTAAAGGCCAACACAGTACTTCATGACCAACAAAAACATTGCTATTGATATTTTCGAACATTTCTACTATAATGAACATTGTCATATAAACCTAAGGGTCCTAACCTCATGCATGTCACATACATACAGTATAAAAATATTTTAAAGTGGAATTAGTACACTTAGAACAAATTAATTGAATAAGGGATAAGCTGCTTCACTAGTAATGCCAATGTAATTTAGCAGTCAAGAAAGAGAGGCTAGCATAAATCGGGAACTCGCAGGAGATCATCAGTCGTATTCCTGACACCAGATTGGTGTCAACAATTTGGGCTCGATATTTGTTCTTGAAATATTTCATTTGCGAAAATGACGCTTAGTGCATTTAAATGCTTCCAAAAAACACTAGAGTGATTCTTGCTATTTCGCGAAGCTTGGGATACTACAAAGCTAATTTCCATGTCTCCAATAGATCGTTTTTGTCCTCGAATTGCTCCACAAGATTTATTTTTTAGTTCGATCAGCTCCATTTGGACACCCAACGGCGCACTCTCTGTCTCAACCAAATGTGGAGAATCAACTAGTCTCATTTTTTCAGAGATCTTGTTGAAATCCTGAAACGATCTGCGAATTTCAGCTACAGCGCTTCGAGGACGCCTGAAAAGAACGCAGCCAGAATTTTATCTTTTCTTATTTCATGAATCTCGATTAAATTGTTGAGTTGCGGTAAATGATAAAGATTGAGCTGTTGGATATGACTATGTAACAGACGAACTTTGTCACAGAAGTCCTGTACTCTTCTGTGCATGAGGCAAACTGTTGTTCTTTTGCCTTGAAGAGACTCGTTGAGGCAGTTGATATAAAATAAGAAATATACATTTAAGGCTAAAGATGTAAAGACGGTCTGCTTCTGCAGTGGGCAGTCCTAGTTTTTGGTGGCACAAAATTTCAGTATTTATTTTCGTAGCAGCAGAACACGGCGAGTTGTTTATTCCTGAGAACACTGGTGTGGTATAGAATATCTTCAGCTGACCAATCATTTATATCAACAATTTGTACGAAATGGCGCAGTGGAAGAGCATTTGCGTGAATGAAAAGGATAATGGGATACACACACTTCAGAATTTAAGGCACATCGCTTCCTGGTGAATACTGCAAGGCAGATTAATAAGATGGTAACCGCGATCCTTGAACACATAATCGGAAAAATCTAGACACGAAGCCATTTTTCTTACAACCATGACGGATGCGCCATCTGTGCAAATGCCTCACAGGTTCATCAAATCAACGTGAGAGTCGATGCTAGCTTTTTGAACCTCCAAAATTATGTTTTCTCGTCGAGTTTGAGTAACGAATGTCTCTATGGAGAGCAGATCATCGCACAATTTGAATGTTGGGGATAGGAAGCGAATGAATTTCCTCGCAGATCTCTCCTGGCTATGGCGGATTAAGGGGGGGGGCGCTGAACGGGCTAAAGCCAGGGGCCCCGACGGCTGGGGGCCCCCAAACTTTTTATATGTTATAATAAAAGTGTACAAATGTTTGCACGAACCCTTGAAAATAAAATAAATTAAATAAATGTATGAATATTATCTATCTAACTTATAGCGATTCAGACCTGATAGTCCTGATAGTTAATAGTTTTAAAATTTCGCAATTTAGACAAGCTCCGCTGGCCGTGTGCAAAGAGCATAGGCTTGTGATGCAAGCGGTGTCGGGTCCGATTCCCAGAGGTAGAATGTAAATTTTATTTTTATTTTCACACTCAATTGTAACATACCGGCGAACACTTCAAACAGTTATTCCTTTGTGTTCGTTTTTTTTTTCCATTATTTATATTGAGTTACAGTCTTATATTAGATGTAAAAAATCATATTATTTAAAGTGATTCTAGCTGAATAGGGCCCCCATTTGATTGCAGCCCGGGGCCCCATGAAGTCTTAATCCGCCCCTGTCTCCTGGATCACCTTGTAACTGTGTATAGTTGGGTGATGCATGTCTGCAAAAATGTTGCTTGGTATTGTCCCCTTTGACAGTTTTCACATCACCGCAGATTAGACACTGCATGAAATGTTTCTCTGTCTCTGCAATAAAGAAATTTAACTCCCATTGTAATATATAGCTCCGTTTCTCTTCTTCCAATGTTCTTTTCTTTTTATCGACATGATAAGTACTAATGAAGCACGGATAATATTATACGGTAACTCAGAATATAAGCTGTATAACTATGATACACTTAATCATATTCCATAAACGCCTGTTCACTGTTAATACTTTTATGTTTATGAATTGCTATGTCAAGAATCTCTCTGGATTTCTGGTGCAGCTGCCAGCTAAGGTTAAAGTACACAGACATTTGGTCATTTGTGTGTACTATAGCAGCTACTGAAGTTGACCGACGTTTTTCACTGTTACACATAGCAAGCATAATACATCAAATATTGAGCTTCAAAATTGGACTGTAAAACTTCATGGCATGCCCTTGTTAACTACAATATATATACGTGCAACAAACACAGCAGCTAATATTATAGCTGTCGGAGTAGTAATTTGTTTCGCAATAACAAGTTCTTAAGAGTGTAAATAAATATTCGATATTTCTTTAACAAGTTTAAATGATATATTGCCAAATTCCAAATATTTGACGGCCGCAAGTTATATAATATACACAGATTTCCTCGGCCTTACATTTTTGTGCCCACAGCAGCCCGCAGCCCGGCCGCAGGTTATATATTTTACACAGATTTCCTCGGCCTCACATTTTCGTGCCCACGGCAGCCCGCGGCCCGGCCGCAGGTTGCACACCCTTGATTTACACTATTAAGTAGTTTTAATGTTAAAAATCAACAAAATTGAAATAACTAATTAATGAAAACTTTAACCTTACAGGCCCAGACGGTAATCTTATGGGAAATCACCTCATCTTTTTTAACACAAGAACCGAGAACGTACGAACAAATCTGTTTGACATTTCACCATATCCTTGTTTGGCTAACTTGTGATTTAACTTTTTTTCTGGGTGTTATGTAATATCTTTTTAACACATAACATCCTGCGAAAATAAATAAATTTCCCTGTAATCATTCAAATGTTTCGTTGTTTTTCTTTATTTTTTTAAAGAATTTAGGCCTTTTATTTTTTATAGTTTGGTCAGAAACCTAAAATTAAAAAAAACACATTTTGAGTTATCTAGTCTATAGGATTCTTTTTGAAAAGAGTGCTAGATCTTCTTCTTCGATTCATCGTGCTTAGAAAAGAATAAAATGAAAAAGATAGTTATTGTGCACTAGAATTCATTGTCTCTTATTTTCGTTTAGAGATTAGATGCTTTAACTTAGATAATTGTGGGCAAACTTCAACATATTCCACTAAAAATTAGTTCACTTTTGCAATTAACAAAATTTGTGATACTGTCTTTGAGATGTCTTTCTCTCTCTCTCTCTCTCTCTCTCTCTCTCTCTCTCTCTCTCTGTCTCTCTCTCTCTCACACACACACACACAAACAAACAAACACACACACACACACACACCCACGCTCACACAGACACACGCACACACACACGCGCGTACACACACGCACACACACGCACACACACACTTACTCACTCACGCACGCCATATCGAATTTCGGTTCTTTCACATTCAAGGTTTAGTCACCTGGAGCAGTAATTCTGATGTCGTTAGTAACAATATAGTATTTAATGTTACATTTTAAAATATTCTTCAACATTAAGTATGGAGCGATATATTTAAAAAAGGAAAACAATGTACAATTAAATAAAGCTATTACAACGTATAATGTATTTAAAAATTATCTGTTATTCACCAAAGCAAAATCTACTGTATCTTTAGCAGACTCTAACTTCCTACTTCTTACCTTTATTTAATGCTGTAAATCATCTCAGTTCGTCAACTAATCATTTTGTTATATCTTTGACGCTAAATCTCTGATAGGTAAGCATTACCCCAAATCAATGACGATAATTCATTCTTTAGTAAAAGAATAATTCCAGCCCATTATTTCTAGGAAATCATATTCGAACCTTACAAAGAATTTGAATCTAAAAATGTATTTAAACAACAGCTATAATACATTAAAAAGATATTCATTTTTAAATTACCGTTGTGTAGACAAAGTTACAAGTTACTTTTTAAAAAAAAAAAATCTCTAAATTCCATAAAATGACTTGAAACAAAAATGAAATACACAAATTTTCACATTGATTTTTTTTTCAGAAATATTTATAGTAATTTGTATCCAAGATGTTTTTTCACCTCTAGTTTCCATTGGCTTTTGATTACAGATATTTTGAATTCTTTCAAAAGGAAGGTCAGAAAATAATAGTGATAAATAGATATATGGCAGCCAAGTGTAATTAATGGTTGCTAATACCAGTAAAAGGTGGGTATATATATATATATATATATTTATAAGGCTGTGGAAATTATCGATTAGATTTAAATGGAACATTGCTTGATAGACAAATGATTTCTCTAATAAGACACATAATTTTTACCAACATTTTGAACAGTCACGTGAGTCAAGAGTTAAAAATAAAAATTTTCGTGTAACAGTCCAGAAATAATTTTATATTTTTCGGCCGAAACTTGTTACTTTGTGACTACCTGTACATTTATAAAGGTTTTCTCCATTAACCGTTAATATATATATATATATATATATTAGTGCTGTTATCGATTAATTTAAATTTAATCGTTAACTTTCGAAAAATTACCGAAGAATAATAAATCGATAAGTTTTATTAACGCTAAAAATTTTAGTATTTTTATATTGTAACAATTGTAAACAGATACTGTTTAATTACCATCACTCTCATTAGGCTAAAAATCCTGAAAAATCAAGGTCTAGACATATAATCTCCAGGCAGATTATCAAGCATTTATTGTGTACCGACATGCTTCTTTGTACAATGAAGATCTATTTTATCTAGTTTATTTTATAAAGGGCTTAGGTGTTTAAAAAAATAAATATCCTTAAAGCAGACTAGTAACTTCAAATTTAAGCAAATCTTTATCCCCCCAAAGCACTCTTTCGTTTAATAATAATAAAAAACACATTGAAACTAAATATTTTTAAAATGAGCATTTATGTTTTTTTTTTATTTAAAATTCACATTATTATTTTATTATCAAGATCTCAAGCTAATAGTCCGTTTTTAGAAATTAAAAATGAAGTTAGAGTCTCGGCTAATTCCTTCATGAGTACAATTAGCCGAAACGTTTACTGTCGTCTTAGTTTTAAAAATAAAGCTCAAATTTATTGTTTTCATTAGATTCTACACAATTTGTTTGTGTATTTGGCTATTTATTTAAAAGCTTTATCGCAGACCCGTTCTACATGATATATGAACGGTGGTCAAAAGTTGTTGGACAATTCGGACTAATTAATATTATCAGTTTTCCATTAATAGGATTTTAACAATCGTTCATATTATTATAGTCGTGGAATTTGATTTGAATATACTGTCGAGAAGGAATGACCTCTACGTGGTTCGACAGACAAGTAGGGCCGTGGAGCAGACCACGACCTAAAACCGTCAAACCCCTGGCTTGGACAGCCGAAGACCGTTGTTAGGTGTTAGGTGCTAGTCATATATGATTACAGTTGCCGTACGGATCTTAGGCAGAGCATTTAGATGCAATGCTGATCATGAAAACCAAAGTACCCGTTGAGGGTGGGGTTACTCCGAAGCGACCGTTTCACCCCCCCCCCTCAATTAACTAGCAACGCTGCTGAGCGGTGCCGGCTTAGGGCCAGGAGCGCCAGTACGGAATAGCAAAAGGTACCGCTATGAAACGCTTTTGGACGCCAGTTCTGAGGAAACCTTCCGGTGGGGGTTAAACCCCAGGCAGGTCAGTGATGATCCCACGCTTTGCGGCGATCCAAACCATAGAGACTCGTAAGCTTTGCCATGGTGGCGCCAAAGTGATACTATGTTGATAACGAGACACAGTAGAAAATTCCACACCTCTCTCGGGAGGCACACTTAGTGGGAGGCGTTTTCGACCTACTGTCCTTGACGCCCAGGCGGCCGCTTGTAGCAGCGACCGCTCCGGGGGGGGGGGGCTTCTCAGTCTTTACGTCCCTTAGGAGGCCAGAGGGCTGAGGAGGTTTTCCGGGAAGCCCCACGAATAGCGCAGGCTTGGGTATGCTGATTTTCTTCCACATGTCGGATTTGAATATATGCTAATGATAAAAAAAAAGGATTTGGAATTCGCTATTGCTAGTGAGACCATGTCAACTGATAGCATTGGCATTGTCTTGAAGGCTGCGTTTCACTAACAGATTTGGGTCAAAGCAGTCAAAGCACCAGTTAAACATGTTTTGATCGGCACAAAGATAATGGTCTTTATCATGGTAGTAATCAGTATTGCTCCCTTTGTAGAAGAAACACCAACGCGTCCTTTTAAAGCTAATTCTCTTGTCAATCACCCAAAAAAATGCCAAGCCCGGGAATCTCCTTTACGTTTAACACTAAGGCTAAACAAAAGGCTTAGGCAATAAATCAGCTGGGCGCGTTTAATGTGGAAAACAACAAGGTATATTTTGTTCTTCTCCGGCAGGTAGACCTCTTGCGCTCTGAGTGCATGTAAGCGGAGGCCGTATGCAGCACGTGACATCAACTTTGACAGCAACAATAAAGGGGTGTGATGGGGTGAAGACACGGCACAGGACAATAGACAGATACACCAACATGGTGCTGTCTTGTTCCTTTTTTAAATTTAAATCAGGTGGGCGAACCCATTAAAAAAGAAAGAGGGAAAACACAACGTCTGCCTTAATGGGGCACCCGTCACTAGTACCACTAACAGCCCCCCCTATCGCAGTGAATCGCTTGCTTTCTAATGGGTAGGGGTTAGGAAAAGGTGGGGGTTGGGGTGGGGAATGGATTTCAAATTTTTAGTGTTGGCAGTGCCGTCGGGATACGAATTGTTTGCGGAGGACTGGCTCATTATAGCTGGGACAATAATTTTATTTTAAAGGGGAGGAAGCATTTGATTCTAGATGCATAAAATTAAGCCTCGAGTCGGGTGGCTATTATCGGTGTGCCTAATGTGGGCATGATAAAAATGTGTGCGCTCTTGTGTTTAGAGCAAGATCAGGTATTTGTAAGTGGAACCAAGTGAACGCTGAAATGTTGCCCAATGTATACATTGATGAGAAAAATAGCTTACTTAGCGACGAGTTCACGCATTCCTTTAGAGCCTTTAAAGCACAGAAGAGTAATTCCAATACTTTTATAAATAACTTATTAGCCATAGACGAAACAAACTGGGCCCGTAAATTTTATTTTGAAGCTAGTAGGGCTAAGGACGATTAGCCAATTACGACACTGTGGGGCCTGCAAAGATCACTTGTTTCATTTCTCATTGGACTCCTCAACATCATTCTTCACGCGGCTCCAACTTATGTTATCTGTTAAGGAAGCGCCTACCATACAGAAGATTATTGCGTCCTACGCTTATCTATGGTTTGTGTCTAGTCCTGTATTCTTAATAGAGTTCTAAAGTTGATAAAGAGTTGGTTTTCCTAGTTTCTTCAGGCAACCCATACTACACCTGAATTCCAGAAGGGAAGAACGAGAACTTGTATATGGTTGTCCTTGCATGTAGAATAAGAAAGTTGTTTTTAGCATTATGGCTCTCTGAGTTGTATTAATAAACTCTTAGAATGTTTTGAAGCACCCATCGATGTCAGCAACGGTTTCTCAGACAATAATAATAAAAAAATCATGTAGGAGTTGGGCTCACAGATAAAAGGTTGCATTTCATCACAAGAACACTACTCGCAGCCAAGAAACAAAGCCTAACACACATCTCTGATATGTAAGGCATGAGAGCGGAAATAGTTTTCCAATTACAACTTATGATTACAATTATGTACTGTTTAATTTATGCCGTTTTTGAAGTTTAAAACTCCTGTTGATTGAGAATTCGTCCTGTTCGGGCCGCCACCTTACGTTGCAACAAGACGATTAGGTTGACACCTCCCGCCACCCAACCACCCACCCACCCATTGCCATAATTTGAGATTTTACTAAACTGCTCGTGGTGTCCCTTGTCTTTACAACAGACGTGCGCCCGATCACTGTCGCAGATACCATAGTAGATCTACCTGGCGTGGGCAGAAAAAAACAAGAGGTTTCAAGGATTGACAGTGACGGATTATTGTCTTCTTGCCACTGACGGATTATTGTCTTCTTGGCACTGACGGATTATTGTTTTCTTGCAACTGACGGATTATTGTCTTCTTGCCAGTGACGGACCATTGTCTTCTTGCCAGTGACGGACCATTGTCTTCTTGCCAGTGACGGATTATTGTCTTCTTGCCAGTGACGGATTATTGTCTTCTTGCCAGTGACGGATTATTGTGTTCTTGCACTGACGGATCATTGTCTTCTTGCCACTGACGGATTATTGTCTTCTTGCAAGTGACGGATTATTGTCTTCTTGCCACTGACGGATTATTGTCTTCTTGGCACTGACGGATTATTGT
>MUZC01003913.1:0-12472 GCA_002072015.1 Radix auricularia | reverse complement strand
TATATATATATATATACACACACACACACATAGTCTACAATTAAAAATCCTGTAATGCACGTCAGTTTTAATTTTATATTCGTATTAAAAATTTGCATTATCACAATTTATAACACAAATTGGAGATGTAGTATCATCAAATAATTTAAATGCAAACTTGCGAAGATGCTAAAAATTTCATAAGATATGTTACTGAGGTCCTTGCATAGCTTTATTTAATAGTTTCAAAGAAATAAAATTGAAAGATATAAACATTATGTACACGTCAAAATATGTGACACTGATCCGATCTTAAATCTTCATAAGTTTATTCAGGATAGAAATGCTGCTGAGCCATTCTAGATATACCTACAGATGAGCTCACTGGGGTTCATAGAGCTGCCATATAAGTGTATGTAATTATAAATCTTGGAAACTTTGAATAATTATATGAAAATTACGCTATTTAAAACAAAATGATTGTGAATATAGGGTGCAGGAAAGTTAGAAATTCCCAACTAGTTAATGTAAATTATATCATTTGTCAGTAATAAGGGGATTTTCTCGGATCAATTATATTGAACACCCTTGAGTTAACTCTGTGATCCTCAATTTCCTCTTGAATATGATCATTTTAACGACACTCACTGTTGAGTAAATTATAAACCAACAGATGTGTCCTAAAACTCCAACACAATGTGTCAATGATGACATTGGGGGTTAAGGAAAATAATTACATTTGAGAAAATAATCTCAAGTTTGTGTATTGACTTTTCGTCTGTTCTAAGTTATCAATTAACTGTGCAAACAACAGTGATTACCTTTTTAGGCTTCTTTCTCTCCGTGCGGGACGAGTCATAATTGGAAGCCACATTTAATAACATTTACTATGTCTCCAAATGTCTAATCATCCCTCTGCAGAATCAACCCACCTCTACTAGTGTTCTTCGTCTATTTACATTTTGATCAATTTCAAATTCTCAAACTTGCTTCACTTGTATGTTATTCCAGTTAGTTTTTTAAAAAGTATTTAGCTGAAGCGATGAAGCACAATAAATCAATGAACTTAAATACACCAACTGCTTTCCGCTCCACAACCCCGTTCACGAAAAATAAATACTTGCGAATAAATTTTCTGCACATTTATTACACAAGCAGTTAGTTTTAAATGAAATAATTTTTTTTTTAAATTTAATTTTCTTTCGAATTTTTGTGTGTTTTGTTTTAGCTATACGAATTTATTTAATAAGTTATCATTTTTGGTCCCACATCCTTCTTTCTGTACTTAACATTCGGGCACTAGTATGGTGATTAGTGATTGTTTCTTGAGTTACATTTTTCAATTAGGTGGTGGGTTTGTTTGTTGAAGTGATCGGGGCTTTCGACAACCGACATTTGTTATAGAAACGTTAGGCTGAGCCACACGGCTATGGCATGAAACGGTTTTAATAGACTTTTAAAAATCATTATCACATTTAGCGTCATCATTTTTGTTACACATCAAATACATCACCAAAATCAAGTCTATATATAACTACCAGCACTTCAGTCTACAGTAATAATAAACTAAAAAATTTTGTATTGCTAAAAATAGTTGGTGTCTTCTCGCGATGGTCTCTGATCCCTATTAACTGCGGCAAAAGTAGGTTCATCAGCAGATTTACATACCATCTTTTCAATATTTAAATTTCTTCTTCATGTTTACTTCTTGTAAAAAATAAAAAGAAAATAAATGATATAATAATTTTTTCTGTCTTCGTTTTCTGGAAAGTTATTCATCATTTATAACAGCATGGATCCAACTACATGGCGAGTCTTCTTGAAAATAAAAATAACATAACATTTTTGTACATATTTTTTAATGAATTTTTGAAAAAACCCGGACACCAGATAGAACAAAGCTAATGTATTACTTAAGGTGTTATTTTAATCTTTTACACGTACTTATATGAAGATTTTAATACCAAATCCAATAGTCCAAGTAAATATTTCGGTATATAAAAGGTATTAACACTTACTTTAATTTAATATTTATGTCATATAATTATATATCCTTAAATTGTAAAAGAATTTCATCATTTAAAAAATTTTGCAAAAAATTGAATAATTTAAAAAAAAAAAAGTTTTTATAAGCGGACTACTAAAAAGAAGAAAATAAAAATAAATGTATAAATGTATAATTTCAAGTACTTTGATTTAATTTGACTAAAAATGTGGGGCGGATGCTTGCGAGGTTTTACATTATCAGTTCCCTCATTCTCTCACTTATAGATTTCTCTTTTGCCTTCTAAATTGTATATCTTTAACTTTTATTCCAAACCCCTATCTTTGTTGTGTAATTCTAAATGAGAATAGGATTTTAAAGCCCCCCCCCCCCCCGGAGCGGTCTCTTCTGAATCGGTCACCTTGGTGTCCAGTAAAACCAGGTCGAAAACGTTTCCCACTAAGTTGCCCTCCCGAAGAATGGGTGGAATTTTTCCTTCTACGACATATGACCACTTCGGCACCACCCCGGCAAAGCACTATGGTTAGGACCGCCGCAATGCGGGGGATCATCAATGACCTACAGAGGGTTTGACCCCCACTGGAAGGTTTCCTTAGAGCTGGCGTCCGCTGCATTATTAGGGGTTCCTTTTGCTAATCCGTTCTCACGCTCCTTGTCCTAGGCCGGCACCACTCAATAGCGTTCCTATTAAAATTGAGGGGCCGAAACGGTTGCTTCGGAGTAACCCGATACTCAACAGGTACTTTGTTTTTCATAATCGGCTTTGCATCTAGATGCTTTGCCTAAGATCCATACAGCGACTGTAATCATTTGTGACAAGTACCAAACACCTAACATATCGGACTTCAACATTGCGTGCCTAGAGTTGTCGGTATTAGTTCGCGGTCAGTTCCGTGACCCTACTGGTCTGTCGAGCCTGTAAAGGCCACCGCTTCTCGACAGCAAAGGGTAATAAACAGCGCTAAAATGTCTTTGGAAAAAACAACACAAGAAGACAATCATAAGAGAGAAAAAAAAATTTAAATGAAACGAAAAACCATTAAAAAGCGAGAACAATGTGCTTATCTAAAACAAAAACCACAAACACACAAAAATAAATACAAAAATTTAAAATTTTTTAAAAAAAATTAATAAATAAATAAAATTCCACGTACATAAAAATGTTCCTAAATTTTATGAAAGTTCAATGTCTTCTTTGGTGATATAAATTTTGACATCTCTTTGATACTAATTATATGAATGTAATTTTAAGCATCCGTATTTAAGTTTAGACCATTTAATTATATCCTGGCAGAGTCAGTGGATGTGAAAAAATTTTGAGAAGGTGATATAATGTTATTAAAAGAATTACGATGTTAGGATGGGTAGCATTGATAGATATGGGTGTCATTATGTTGAAAGTTGGCAAATAGTCGAAATACTGAAGTTAAACATTTTGTAGAAATAGATGGGTGAAGTGAAAGTTGCAATGTATATATGTTGGACCTTTTTTTATAAAAAAGTTTCATAATTTAACTTGGATAACCATGATTTATTGTAGTACCCATGACGTATGTTTGCAGATAACTTAGTCATCTGAACGTTAGGCAAAGGCGTCACGAACTTTCAGATCAGGCTGCAGCGCGATCTTGATCAGAGCGAAGTATATTCCCCTCGAAATGGAGATTAATAGTGAACAAGCAAAATACAAACAATAATTCTGATGAGGCGCCAAGGTATTTATTAGTTAAACTTGATTCCAATCCCAAACTAAACAACCATTTACGTGAATATGGAGCACTTTATCACAGACGCGGCTCACTTACTTATCCTGGTGGGTGTTTGAAATCTTATTAGCCACATATGATTTTATATGAATTCTCAAATGAAATTAATATTCTTAATGTTTTATCCTGTGAAATCTACATACTCGTCATGCAGTGACGGGTGGATGCCGAAACAAGGAACATATTTGTAGAGCATTAATGTAAACCTGTTAATAAATCAAATGTCGGGGAATAGTTCTTGATCAATGTTTTCCTCCGTTAAAAACATAAGAAATTACAAACTGAAGTCAAGCTTACGATCCTATTAACTTCGTGCTGTAAGCAACTCTAGGGATGGTAAAATATAATATACATTTTTTTGTAACTATTCGGACGCTCCACAGTAAAATATAAATCGGGAAAATTCAGCACTATCACTGAACGAACCTTAGGAAATATATACATTTGGTAAAGGTGTTGTATTTTCTTTTTGAATTTAAAAGCTTGTAAGTTAATAAACCAAATTTAAAAGAGACAAGAAAAAAAAAGGTAGGTGCCTATGTTACTATGCTGGCTTGTAATTTTGTACATTAGTTCAAAATTGAGATTTTACAAATATATTCATTAGAACGCCTTCGAATTTGGTATGGACTGTTATAATTTTGTGTATAAATCAAACAATTCAAGTTACACAGCCACTTATAGTTTATAAAAATAATGTAACATTATTTTTTTGCTCAATAAATATGATTTATTATTTAAAATGTCCAATAAAATCAAATACAAATGTTTAAATATAAAGCTATAACATGTATCATTTTATTTATTTATTAAATGATTAAACGCAATTGGTGTTAAATGTAACTTAAATTTTGGTTTATAAATTTTAAAACAATATTTGAAATTTCTTCATTTTAAAACAAAAAACTGTACTGATTTTAACAGTTAGAGTGGTCTATAGTCTATATAAACATTTGGAAGCTATTTCATCCAGATTATTTTTGCGACATCAAAAACTCATTCAAGAGTTATTTAAAATAATGAATTTATATTTTATAATTACAGTGTATAGTAAAATGTTATCTTGCACAATATACAACCCTCTACTATTTATAGAGTAATTGTTGTCAATATGACTATGCTAGACAATCCCATGAGATTATATCTTATCTCATATGTTACAGACGCTCCTTCTGTACAGAAGATTATTGTATCAAGTAGCCTATTTGTACGTATTTCAAAGTGTTACTTCAATAAGAAATTTCAGAAGCATAATTGTGAACTGAAATTTCGTCATTCTTATCAGCTCTAAAATCACCATCATAAAGTACAAGCAAATTGATATCAATCTTTTATTGCAGGGACAGTGCTGTTGACGTCTCCTCAATGAACATTCATGACTCGTAGATTCTTAGCTTAAATATGTAAAATCTGTTAACGAATCCAACTTCATGACACATTGTGATTTTATTCCTTATATCTTTTTATTTGGCAGTTTAAGTCTGTAACATCCATTAAAAAAGGATTTGAATCAAACTAAGCCAGCATTGTTCTCCCAACTTTCGTTTAATAATTTTCAATAAGTATTTTGACGCCACAAAAGATTCATTAATTTTCTAAAAATATTTTTGGTCAAAGTTGCTTTTTAGCTTCATTGTTTGGATTCACATAGGTATTTGTGTTCTTGTTTCGAATGAAATAAACATATATATTCTAATGATTCCAGAAATTTTGAAGAAATTTAAAAAATCCTCACTTTTGCACGTGTTTTGTTTTCATCAGATGTTAAATATTGCCTTTCTAAAAGCATACTGTTAAATATTTTTCTGACAACTTGTCTAAATTTATATTAATTTAACCGGGACGAGCGCACTAATTTTTTTTTTTTTTCAAAGCCAGCTTTCTGATTAGTCGTCTTTGTTTTAACGAAAATTCAAAGATGTAGCACAATGTCTTATGAAGGGTAAGGATATCATTTCCACTTACGGCGTGATTACTACGCCTTGGTGGGTAGCAGCGATCCGGGGGGGGGGGGCATGGTGATGGCCACATTTCCGTTTGGGGGCCGTGAATAATGACAAGAGGCGGTGATTAACTGTAAAGAGTATGATGAAAGCAATATTTTTTAAAGAAATATATTATTTTTAAATAGAAAAAATGTATTTATTTGTTCCGCGCATAACGCTTAATTTTTCTTTGATAACGGCACTAGACGTTGGTTTAATTCCCACATACTCCCTCATATACTTTTATATATGTGCAATTGCGCACTTCAAGATACAAGAACATTATACTATACACTAGTATATTACCCGTTAAAAATAGGGAAGTTTTCAAAATTAATATATTTTGTGTTTTTTTTAAATTGTCTTTTTACATGAAAGCCGTATCAGATAATGTGGTTACAAAGAGAGGGAAAAAAAATTCTCATTTCCATATTGAACAAATTTATTCGGACGTTCACAAGGAGTTACTTTTGCCGCAGTAAATTTAGGATGCTTTTTTTAAAAAGAGGTGCGCAGTGTAAAATCTAGCGTTACGAATGGAAATACATAGTAGATTAAATATTTTGATTATATATNTATATATATATATATATATATATACACACACATATAACTTATTTTATTAAAAAGATAACATTTTGTACATATTACTGTGATGTATATTACTGTGATATATCAGTGTGATTGATGTTCCTGCTTAAATGAACACATCATATTCAATCGGATTTCAAAAGTTGACAAGCAAACGCACAATTCATCATTAACTGTGAGGAGTCTCTCTCGTTTCTTGGACTTGAGTTCAGTGTATACCGAAAAACCAAATTCACAGAACCAATAAGATGAAAATGGCTACATAGTTTCAACTGCTTTCAAACTGACTAAAGGATAGAATTTCATGATTGAAAACCAGAATTCTACTAAAATCGTGTTGGTGAACCTTGTTTGATAGAATTTAAATTTGAAAGGACAATTGAATTTGACTTTGAATGTTCAAAATTTCATTACTTATAAACCATACTTTCTTTTTATTTTGAATTTTGTTAACACTTGAAGAGCAGACGCATATTCCTCCCCACAATGACAATTTCCCATTAAATGATTTAAACTTCGACTAAGGTGTGATGATGTTCTCAGATGGTCCATGAAGCCTTAACTGTAGGGAATTCATTTTATTGAATAAATCGGAAAGAAACTGAAAACTAAAACACCAGATTTCGTCACGTAGATGAAATTCAAAATTTTGATCTTCAGTTTAAAAGAAAGAAATAACTTGTATTTTAAGATGTATAAGTCTGACAAAAACTTTTCCTCTTGAAAGCCAGCGAATTTCCGTATGATAAAGAAGGCACTTGTTATCAGAGTCAATTGCTTCACAAAATTGAGCAAAGAGTCGTGACCTGAGTGGTCGAGACTTGTTGAAGTTCACTACTTGATCAACCCTGGATTATAATGGAATGCACATCTTTGGCCAATGATTTAGAAACGAGACTATCTCTATTAATCATGCAGTGGACGGAGATGATATTGGGATTTTATGGAAGCGCAAACGTTACAAAACCTTTGTTTTTTGACTTGCATTGAACGACAATCATCGGTGCAACGGCCAAAGCATGAAACATTTGTATTCAGCTACACCGTTAGAAAGAATGAAAAATTAAACTGGTGAACACAGACGCCAACCGAATCTAACGTCTTGCTCCATTCAAAATACACGTGATTACTGAATTCATTTTTAATTTATTAAAAAAAACAAACATTTTTTTTTTTTTAAAATTTCTTTTAAATTTTGATAAGAAATTCAAAGCTTAGAACTCTAACAATGTTTAATATTTTTTTACTAAATTAAACACATATTCTTTATGACCTGAGATCTAATCTCTTAAGGCCTTGGCTAATGCTTGGGCAACCTGCTCCATTTGCTTAGCAGTGCCATACAAAATTGTCTTCACGTGGGACTATTTTGGCTCCTTTACCTCCCCGGCTATGTCTAGCGCGGGACACGACGTCAATAGGTGTGTGACCGTCTCAGAGGCTTAGCTGCAATGACGGCTGTTCGAGTCCCTGTTGTGGTCTAGCCTATTAAAGTAAGAGTTAGTTGGGCAATGTTCAATGTCCATTTGGGTAACTAAACTAAACTCTGGTCCCTTCGGTTTAGACCCTACCACTGGTCTGATCTTCTTGGCCTGGGCATGCTAGCGAATGCTCCCCTAGCAATTGGGGTTGGGCTGGTCTAGCTTTTGCCAGGGAGTCTGCTTTTTCATTGCCTTCAACATTCACGTGGCTTGGGATCCACTGCACTGTTTCCGTATATTTTTTTACTAATATATATATATATATATATATTATTTTTCTTTTTACTAAATCTCACTATACACATGGAAATCTCTCAAAACACACTAATATGTAGCTAGACACAGATTGAGATACAATGAAATAAAATCATCTCAAAGACTTTGTGACTCCAGCCCCAAAGGATGGGAAATTAGGAGTTCATTTTGTTAAACAAATTGAATGGGGAACAAGTAATCAATAATATAAAATATTGCTTTTAATTCTAACTAAAATTAATGTTTTTTTAAATAGGAGTTATTATTAAATAATCTCTGGTGTTAATTTTTTTGGGGAAAGATTTGTAAGTTTCTACCCATTTATGGCAAGCGGGAATGGAGGATAGGGGTTGTACCTAGCATACATGCACCAATTAGAAACAGAAATATTATTTCATTAATTAATCTTAATGTTAATACTATTAACAGTCGTGACATATTGTAATTAGAGACGTCACTAGGGAGGGTGCAGATCGTTCCGCGGGACACCAACGCATGAATCATAGTCATACCCTTAATAAACTTTTTCATTCATTTGAATTTAAAGTTACAGTCATGCAACTTTATTTTCTTCTTTACTTTTATTCTTTTATTAAAACACGCTTTTTTAAAAACCCAATTTATACTTTAAATAAAAGGCAGATTTACTTCGTAATGATTTTTTGTTGTTGTAATGTTATGTGAAAAATTTGGTGGAATACGAGAAATATTATTAATTAAAAACCTATTGTGGTCAATATAAACATTATATAAACAATAAAAATTGATAAACTTTGAACTTTAACTTGTAATAATTTACCATATGACACGGAGTACGTGTAATAATGCAAACAATTTTCGTCGATTGAGGTAGCGCGAATGTTCGTGAGCAAAGATTAACATGTAGACCGACCTTTAGCTGAAACGCTGTTCTCCCAACTGACATTTTTTTCCGCATACATCCGAATATTTTTTGCTTGTTGGATACTCCTTAGTTAATCATACCTGTTTTTCGTAGATTACCTGACTATATTTTAACTACAATAATTCGTTTTAACTTCGTTGCGGATATAAACTTTCATTTTTTTATTTACAATCTTTATTGCGTGAAGAAATTATTCATTAGAGACGGAAGACTAACATGAGTTTTTCATTTTTTAACATCTAGGATTAATATTTTCATTCTGTTTTGAGCAGAACGTTTAAAAATGAAAAGTTCCATATATAGAATTACCATATACTTATGTTTTCTATGGTTATTTTCAAATTACGTACACGTCGACCCCGGTTGATTCAACCCCAAACAGTTCGACCACAGGATTTTCGGACCCCAGGGTATTTCGACCCCTTGTTTCTTCTCCATTTAATTTTTTTTTTCAGATATACAATTTAAAATTAGCTTTTGGTATAAGAAATTATGCATTAAAAATTAAATACAGTTTGAAATAGATATTTGTAACGTTTAATTTACGATGTTTTGAAAAATTATATACATGTATAACAATTCAACATTCAACGTGTATTCATGATTGTGATAAATGCGCCACTCCTCTCAGGTTATTCCAAACATATCTCACTCCATCTCAACCCCGATTCGATGTAATCAGGCAATAAAAAGGCAATGTGGTCATATAGTCCTTTCTAAGGTAGCCTAAATTCTCGCTGCCCCCCCCCCCCACTAAATTTATTTACCTTCCCTCGACAGTGCACGGCGTGCTGTGGAGGTCACTGGGTCTAGCCCTTGTAACATGTTCTTATTTAAGCTCCGGAAAGATGTGTATAACAATGGATTTACGTTCGGTCATATCATACGGGCCAGGCATCTGGAATTTTATTGTCTGCTGTGCGGCGGTATTAACTATTGAATTTTTTAAACTTTAAAATACTAAAGATTTTGTATCTCTTATTAAAATCAGTATTTCTGCGAGGGAGGTCTTCACATGTTAGGAAACACAAGAAGTAAATGAAAGGGCGCGCGTTTGTAATGATACCAGCGCCTGAGAAGCGCGTTTTTAAACATATCAGAGACTTAAAAAAAAATCTGTCATTTATTTTTGTATCACACTGAAAATCTTTGAATGACTTAGATATAAACATTTTTGGAACCCAATGATAAATTATGTCCTCTTAAAGTGTGTTTGGGATAGGAGTGGAGATTCTGTTTTTATTTTTTAATTCATAATATATAAAAATTTAATTCAAAATAATAATAGTAATACAATAAAGAACAAATAAAAAATTTTTTCCCGGTGTAGAAACGAAAGTTTTTCAGGGTCAAACCGTGCGGGGTCGAATTTCCCAACCACCTAATTTTTTAATGCACCAAGCTTGGAGGCGGAAAGCCATTGATCGCTCCAAATAGAAGTATGTGGCGGAGCAGGTGATGGCCCTATATGGGCTGTGACTGTAGCGCTTTCGATGATGATGATGATGTTAGATTTAATTATGTTTTAAAATGTATATGTTTGTTTATGTTGTTTAAAAAAATATATATATTTTTTTCATTTTGAGATGTACCAAAAATTTTGATTAAAAAAGATTTGACCTGCAAGTGTTGACGTCTTTTAGATGGTAGCATACAACTCATACAAAATTAAAATACCACTAGTTTTTTATTTTCCAGTGCTTCTTTACTTATGAAATATACTAGTTTCTATTACAATGTGTATTTATTTTAAGTACAAATTATGAAAAGAAAAAAATATTATTTCTTGTTGATCCTTTAGGTTATTTGTTGACCAGTGATGACCTCGAGAATTTTGCAAGCTATACTTTTTGTTGTAACAAATGGTAATATTTTAACATATATGATATTAGATATTATACTTAGTATTTCATAAATAACGGTTTCATACAAAATACTTTTTAATGTTAAAATGACGTAATATATGAGAGAGAGGTTTTGCAACAACGTGTGATTGGGGCCCCCAAAATTGTGTGACATCATTTATTGACAGCCCCCATACAACTTCTAGCATGCATATCGTATTCCAATCAAAAGTTATATACCAAGCTAAATGATTTACGCCCAAAAACACGTAAGCCACGTTGGAACTATACAAAAGCAGACGTATAGGGTTCTTCATTTCAAAAACCGGAAAACGTCATAGCTCATTTTGTAATGTTCTTTTATTGGATTACATTTTAGCGGAACAAAGTTTTGATGCATAAATTTATTCAAATCACCATGTTCTCAAAATTGTTAGGTTAGTAAAATTACGAAAATATTTTTTATTTTGCAAGTCCAATAAGCTGTCTTAAATTAACGAAGAATTAAAAATTAGCTGATAAGATCAATCACTCTCAATATACCTATATTCACGTATTGACTCATATCAGTTATTATTTTTTTTATGAATTTGTCCTTACAAAGGATTCAGATTTAATATTTCTATTAATAGATTTCCGCCATATTATGAACATCCCTATACTGTCAAAATACTATATGTATCTTAATATTAATAACATTTGTATTTATTCACTCATTTTATCAATGAAACAATGAAATATGTGATGAGTGAGTTTTTAATATAAGAAAAACCTACATTTGGGCCCCCGGCACCACATAAGTGAGAATGTTATTATTTTTTTTCGCCATCATTGCCAGGAGAGTCTGCTCAATAATTTCCAAAAGTTTTATGTTTTTACGACACGGTACATTAAAGAAATAGTGTTGAGTTTAATTCTAATTAAGAAAAAACATTTGGGCCCCCATCCCCCAATGAGTGGAATTTATGGAACGATTGCCATCACAGTCGGGAGAGGATGCTTAAAAATTTCCAAAAGTTTCATGGTTTTACATCACGGTAAATTTGATAATTAGTGGTGATTGAGTTTTTAAAATAAGAAAAAACTACATATGGGCCCCCTGCTCCCCATGAGTGGGAAGTTTAAAATTCTTTCTCGCAAAATATCGTTGGGGTAACGTACTTAACAACTTGCCAAAGTTTCATTCTTCTACCTACACGGAAAATAGTAGATTTGCATGATTTATATAGCGTATATTTGTTTTTTTAAAATTCATTTGGGCCCCCGGCTCCCCATGAGTGGAAATTTTAAAATTCTTTCCGTCCAAATATCGTCGGGGTAGCGTAATTTACAACTTGCCAAAGTTACATTTTTCTACCTATCCGTAAAATAGGATAATTAGTGATTTTCCATAAAAGGGAAAAAAACTATATTTGGGCCCCCAGCCCCCAGTAAGAGATAATTTAAATATATTTTTGTCTGTTACCATTGCAGGAGTGTACTCAGCCATTTCCTAAAATTTCATGCTTCTGCCTCCTCGAGAAATAGAAAAATTATTTATTTTCATTTTTTATATAGCTCAAATAAGGAAAAAAAAGTTTTTGGGCCCCCGGCGCCCATAAGTGTGAATTTATGGAAAGAAACCTATTTAAGAACCTTCCCCATATGATTGTGTGTACGTTT
>MUZC01003912.1:558230-571716 GCA_002072015.1 Radix auricularia | reverse complement strand
CAGATTAGAGGCAATGTAGTGATGACGACATCAGATTACAGGCAATGTAGTGATGACGACATCAGATTACAGGCAATGTAGTGATGACATCAGATTACAGGCAATGTAGTTATAACGACACCAGATTACAGGCAATGTTGTGATGACGACACCAGATTACAGGCAATGTAGTGATGACATCAGATTACAGGCAATGTAGTGATGACGACACCAGATTACAGGCAATGTAGTGATGACGACACCAGATTACAGGCAATGTAGTGATGACGACACCAGATAACCAACCATTCTTGGGGTTCATTCAGAGGCGGTGTCCGGATTTTCCCGATCCCCTCTCTGAGAGCTTATCAGTGGTGCCATGGCTCACTTGGAGGTCCTGCCTTTGACGATAAGACAAACTCTTCTAATCGACCTTCCTAGTCTGAGCTTCCTTCTGAAAATGCCAAAAGTTCAAAGGTCACACAAGTGAATCTATCAGACTGACGCTACTGGGGACAAAAATGATGGGCTGAACGATGGGTGCACGGTGCAAGGTGCATGGTGCACGGTGCATGGTGCAAGGTGCACGGTGCAATGTGCAATGTGCAAGGCTGCTGATATTGGGGCGCAGCTCAGAAGTGGTGACGTTTTAAGCTTACGAAAACAAGAGTTGTGACGTCAGATAATGAAACAAAAACTAGGGCTGTTTACGATTAATTTAATTATAATCAATAACTTTTGAATAATTGATGATTAATTTATCGTTAATTTCAATTAAAGCCACAAATAAAAATCAATGATATCATAAGTAACCATTATTAAACGCTCTTGTTGACAATCTAAATCAAACTGGAATGTCTACATTATGTCATCTTTAAATAAACTGCACACAAAGACAAGTGTGTTGACATTATTTGGTTCAAGTGATGAGCAGATCTAATTGTCAATATAAACCAGCCGATCTGAACAACCATTCATTGGAACTGAGTTATGCACAAAACGTTCTTGGCAAGGCATGACATTATCTGATATCGGATTAAGTTTCCGCCATTGTAGAAGGTTAATAGATTCTAAAACTTTCATCTCTATTTAGTAACGAAGTAATTCATCAGAAGAGCTGTAGTCATTAGTCATTTTCTTTATCTGAGTCAGACTCCATTAGTGCCATTATTTTAATAAGCTTTTTATTTGGCTTGATAAGTAGGCAAACTTAGCAACATTTTGAACATTCCCGTCAGTCAATAGTTTAAAACCAACATTTTTGTGCAAATAATCGTGGTTAAAAAAATTGTCTTAAGTATATCGACACAACATTCATTTCATTTTCTATTTAATTAGGCAAATAATAATAATAATGATAATGATGATAATAATAATAATAATGATAACTATAATATTAGTAGTAATAAAATAATAGTAATAATAATAATAATAATAGAAATAATAACATTAATAATAATAATAGTAATAATAATAACAGTAATAATAATAATAGTAAAAATATTAACAGTAATAATAATAGTAATAATAATAACAACAACCACATAAATAATAATACGTCAAAGATTGTGTCATCAAGCATCATCAATATACATTTTTAAAAAAAATTCTTTTTATAATGTTAACGTGGGCCACCTTTGGACACCTCTGATTAAACTTAGTGGGTCTAGAGAGAAAATCATGTTCAAATCAACCCGTAATGAGATCAGAGACACAAAGATTGTGATTTATAATTAAATAATCATTCAATAAATTTGAAAAAAAAAAGTTTCGTTAAACCATTACATCACTAAATGTAAGATGTGTGAATCAATTACACGAAATGATATCATTAACTTCGAATACAGCAATAATTACCACATACTGTGAGACATAAAATTTTAACTAACAAATTAACAAAATGTTTTCTTTTGCTGTTGACTCCCAACTTTTCCAGTTCTCATTGTTTTTTTTATATTTTTCCTCAGCTTTTGCCGTCCGCTACATCACCAAGCGTTACATCGGGGATTATGCTCCAAACACAGGTAAAATATTCACTTTATCTCACTGATTACTTCCACCTTGAAAATATCGATCTCCCTCACATTTCTCTATGTCTCAATTCTCTATCCCGTCCCCCCTCTCTATCTGCTGAGCTTCCACCAATGGTCGAGTGCCAGAGCGCTCGACTGGCGTACCGATGATCACGAGTTCGAATCCATGCGAAGGCAATGATTTGTTCCCAGGGCCTAGGGCGTCCCTGAGTCACCCAGCTCCGAATGGGTACCTAACAATAGTTTGACGGCTGGGTAATGCGTCGAACCCTCAAAGCCGTGGCTTGTGACCCCTGCATCACTTGCCAACAGATCATCCGTCATGGTCTGTGGATGCAATTATCTTCTGCATAGAAGGAGTGTCTTTATAGATAAGATAAGATAATGTCAATGGGAGAAGTTTGTCAGATCCACAACTAACTTATGCTCCGTTCTGAGCTACCGGGAAATAGAAACAAAGTATTTCAGATAGGATTGAACATGCCAGTCTGTCATCAAGTTAGGGCACATAATTAAAGTCTGGTCTAAACGACTTCTTCAACTCCGTCAGGGCCTGACATATAACAGACGTAAGACACTCTTATAATACCACCGGTGTTAGCTGGACACATTCGTATTACACGAAAATCACGTGACTTGATGGAGGAATCAGAAGAACCGGGCATGACATACAGTTGATAGGACCAACAATGTGATGGTGTGTAGCGTAGAGGTACTGGGCTAGAGGTCAAACGATAAGTGACCGGCACTGGACACAGAACGCTTAGTCTGGGGAAGTTCGGAACGAGGTGCAGATGTCTTGACCAGACTGTAGGGATCTGGAATGTTACAGAAAGACATGACATTTTGATGGTTAGTCTCAATTAGGTGGGATGTAGATTCACTGACAGAGTTTTGGGGGGCTACGTTATTTGGGACCAGACGGAACGACAGTCGGAGAATACAGAGACAGACTGACCCCAACTACCAGGGTCGAGGGACAGACTGACCCCAACTACCGGGTCGAGGGACACAGTGGCCTCAACTACCAGGGTTTAAGTGACAGACAGACCCCCAACTACCAGGGTCGAGGGACAGACTGACCCCCATCTACCAGGGTCGAGGGGACAGACTGACCCCAACTACCAGGGTCGATGGACAGACTGACCCCCATCTACCAGGGTCGAGGGGACAGACTGACCCCAACTATCAGGGTCGAGGTGACAGAGAGTACTAAAGGCACAGAATGTTCAAGAGCTCATCTGGTAGGCAGAATAATTGCAGAATAAATTGAATTAATTACAGTATCGACACCTTTGTTTGGTAATGATGAGAACGTGAGACCGAAAGACAATGTGTAACGAGGTTTTCTTTACCGCTGACAGGACATGAAATTCATAGGTGACAGGACATGACATATATAGGTGACAGGACATGAGATTTATATGTGACAGGACATGACATATATAGGTGACAGGACATGAGATTTATATGTGACAGGACATGATATTTATAGGTGACAGGACATGAGATTTATAGGTGACAGGACATGAGATTTATAGGTGACAGGACATGAGATTTATAGGTGACAGGAATGAGATTTATAGGTGACAGGACATGAGATTTATAGGTGACAGGAATGAGATTTATAGGTGACAGGACATGACATTTATAGGTGATAGGAATGACATTTATAGGTGACAGGACATGGGATTTATAGGTGACAGCACATGATATTTATAGATGACAGGACATGACATTTATAGACGACAGGACATGAAATTCATAGATGACAGGACATGACATTCATAGATAACAGGACACGACATTTATAGACGACAGGACATGCCATTTATAGGTGACAGGGCATGACATTGTCATATGACATAAAACGGTAACGGTATCATGTTACATGTTGAGCCTAGGTGTAGCCTTCTAGAACAGCAAACTTAAACATCATATTACATCTATAAAAAAAGTCTGTAAATACAAATGTCTGTAAATACAAATGTCTGTAAATACAAATGTATGTAAATACAAATGTCTGTAAATACAAAAGTCTGTAAATACAAAAGTATGTAAATCTATGGTGGATTAAGGGGGGGGGGCTGACCGGGCTAGAGCCACGGGCCCCCGATGATTTGGGGCCCCCAAACTTTTTATATTTTATAATAAAAGTGTACAAATGTTTGAACGAACCATTGAAAATATAATAAATTAAATAAATTTATAAACATTATCTATTAAACTGATTGCGATTCCAGAGTTGCGAAGTCTTAAGTGCCAGATTTTCCCAGCCAGGGGTAAAAAAATTCCCAAATTGGGCTAAAAATTCCGAAATGCATTAAAAATTTGGGGAAAAATCTGAAAAGTGGCAACTTCAATTAAATGCTTTCGCATTCATTTTAATGACTTTTGACTTCCAAATTAAAAAATAATAAATATTTTTGCATTTTAAGGCAATTTTTAATAGGGTACTTTCAATTTTTATTTAATCTGTACGTTTTTTTAAACAACTTGGCTACAAAGCCAAAATATAGATTATACTTTTAAATTTTAACATCATGAAGTTTAAAAAAGTTATTTGGATACTCTTGTAATTTAAATTTGTCTGTGATTGATAAAAATATATTTTTAAAAATCAATGTTTTGAAATTTATTGATAATGAATCAATCATACATGGGTACATAGATTGTTATATGTTTACATATTATTAATGATTTGGTCCTTTATATGTAACACACATTTTATGATGATTCGGGCTCAGACTAATTAATTACATTATTTAATAGTAATACATTTACACAATCTGACTGTAAACTGTCTGCAGTCTACTTTAAGTGACAATGTTGGGAAAAACCTTGCAAAAACGTCAGGAAAAAAACTAGATCCGAAATAAAATACCTAGACACGCTAAAAATAAACAAATATGACGTCAAAGAGCCTCGCACCAACACAAAAAAAGAAAAGTATTTCTTATTTGAAAATGAGCATGTTTCAAATTATTTTATTTTATTTTCATCCAAGAATGTAATTATTTTCTTTTAAATTGTCAATCTCAAAAATTCCCATATGTTAGGCAAAATCCTTATAAATTCCTAAATTCCCATTTTAAAAAGTTTGGCTAAAAAAACACGATTCGGGAAATTTCTTACGACTTCTTAACACTGCGCGATTCAGACCTGACAGTCTTAATAGTCTATACAACTTGGCTCACTTAGAGATTATAGTATAAAATAGAGTTTATATTTTTAAAATTTCTCAATTTAGACAAGCTCCGCTGGTCGTGTGGAAAGGGCATAGGTTTGTGATGCAAATGGTGTCGAGTTCGATTTCCAGCGGTGGAATTTAAACGTTTTTATTTTCACACTCAATTTTTAACACACCGGCGAACATTTTAAACAGTTATTTCTTCGTGTTCGTTTCTTTTTTCATTATTAATATTTAGTTACAGTCTTATATTAGCTGTTAGCAATCATATTTTAAGGGACGCTGGCTGGATAGTGCCCCCGTTTGATTGCAGCCATGGGCCCCGTGCAGTCTTAATCCGCCCCTGCAGTAAATACAAAATTCTGTAAATACAAAAGTCTGAAAATACAAAAGTCTGTAAATACAAAAGTCTGTAAATACAAAAGTCTGTAAATACAAAAGTCTGTAAATACAAATGTCTGTAAATAAAAATGTCTGTTATTAAGACCTACCTGCCTGTCCATGGACTAATCAAGAGAAATCGATTTTTTTTAAACGTGAAAATTTGTTTAAAATTTCCCTGAATTCCTAGAAAACTTAAAAAAAAAAAAACACCAAAAACTTTTCTAACTGCGCCGCGAAGATACATGCCAAAGGGTGGACAATTTCAAAATTATCTCCCAAGCCAAGGGAGGTAAGCTTCCTGTTTATCAACATGCATTGAACTGGCCGGTCATTCAGTGATTTATAATGTCAAAGACAAAAATAGTTGAACTTTAATCCATGTTATGTTATAGAGAGTAGAGAGAGAGAGAGGGAGAGAGAGAGAGAGAGAGAGAGAGAGAGTAGGATTGGGTTGTAGCTGTTAAGATAGAATTAACAAAGTATATACTAACTGCGTATCGGGTAACACAAATTAGATTTCATCGTTAACACCTAATTAGTGAGAGGATGAAGGTGGCCCGAGTATGAGAAGTCTGTACCATAGAAGCGATATCTGATGTTTAAATCAATAGACTATTGTAAGTTTTAGAGATTATTTGAACCGTGCCATAAATGAGAACGATTAAATCAAATATATAAGATGTAGACAAGTGAACAATATGTGGTACGTGGTACATTTATTTAATGCAGCACTATATAGTAAGTGGAACAGTGATTCTCATATTTTAGTATGGTGGACCTGCAAGAATTTTTTTTGTTTTACTAGGGACCGGCGCACTATTTTCTTTTTACTGGCCCGGTAGCTAATTGAACTCCTACATGACTTGCTACTCTACAACATTTAGCATGAATTCGGCTTGTTTTATGCTACCTGTCCATTTAAACAAAAACAGTTTTTGAACCGCTGATTGAACTCATAAATCACGTGAGTCAAGAGATTGTCGACATACTGGCTCAGTCGATGATTGATTGATTTTTAAAGCTGAGCTGAAGTCGAGATGTTGTCAGAAATATTGACAAGATGAAAATAAGAGAGGCGTATCAACATGGCTGGTGGTAGATAGTGTGAGGGTTGGGGGGGGGGGAGTGAACATATCAATGACACAGCGATTCACGTTTCTAGTTGTTGACAGATTCAATTCACAAACATGTAATATCTTTTGGGAGAGATGGAGATAAAGAGATAGATAGGGGGCAGTCAGGGCGTTTTAGGGCCGGGGGGGGGGGACACAGTGAAGAAAAATGGCGGTGGAGGTTTTCCTCCTTTTAACTACATTTCAATAATTATTGTTTATATTTCCAGTACACAAAGAAATTTGCCACAAGCCTGAGGGAGAGGGAGGGAAATGGCGGGGGACGAGAAAATGCCATCCCGCTGTCTCCCCTCCTTTAGTTTAGACGTCTCTGTTCTCTCTCTCTCTCTCTCTCTCTCTCTCTTTCTCTCTCTTTCTCTCTCACTCACTCTCTCTCTCTCTCTCTCTCTCTCTTTCTCTTTCTCTCTCACTCACTCTCTATCTCTTTGACACAATCACACACTCACACTTATCTGGATATCTTCCATGACGTCATCGATCAAATTAAAGTTAGTCCATGCACCTCCAGACATCTCGCGCGTGTTTTTGTTCAAGTCTGAATGAGAAAGGTATGTCTGCTGTCATAGAATCGCCACGTCTGCTGTCATAGAATCGCTTTTCTATTGTCATACAATTGCACGAACAGACTTAGACGCCGATGAAAAACGATGCGGTCTGGCGCCGTATTTTTACCACAACATAAACGGCGCCGTGAGGTAAGCGAGGCAGAAGTTTCAACTGTTGGGAGTTAAACTGATAACGCTATCATTGAGCTTAAAGACGGGTAAAAAAACAAAAATTGGCCAAGTCCTAGGCGTGTTCACACTGGTGTAGCCTAAGATTAGTTTTGAGAGTTCTTGTTTTATTCTGTTTCCCTGCGTCACCCGCTCTCTTTTATACTGAAATATTAATATTTACGGAGACTTTGGGTGCAGTGAATACTTGAAATACCGAATCTTGAAATAACACATATTACACACAGAACCTTGAAATAACACATGTTACACACCAAACCTTGAAATAACACATATTACATACCGAACCTTGAAATAACACATGTTACATACCGAACCTTGAAATAACACATGATACACACCGAACCTTGAAATAACACATGTTACACACCGAACCTTGAAATAACACATATTACATACCAAACCTTGAAATAACACATGTTACATACCGAACCTTGAAATAACACATGTTACAAACCGAACCTTGAAATAACACATGTTACACACTGAACCTTGAAATAACACATGTTACACACCGAACCTTGAAATAACACATGTTACACACCGAACCTTGAAATAACACATGTTACACACCGAACCTTGAAACAACACATGTTACACACCGAACCTTGAAATAACACATGTTACATACCGAGACAGCAAAAGATGTACTTGGCAAGAAACATGCATTAAAAAAAACCATGGGTCTCCATGTATATTCTAGAGCTATGCGATGAGAGAAGAAAACTTAAGAACGTAAAGAATACTGCAGAAGGAGCAACCAAATACAGAGCAATCAATGAAAAGATAAGGAAAGAAATTAATAAAGCAAAAACAAACTGGATAGAACAACAATGCTCAGACATCGATGAAAATCTACTAAGGAGCAACTAAAAAAAGGCTTACAAGATTGTCAAAGATCTGACATCCACCAACCGAGGTCGCATCTCAACAATACAAGATAAATCTGCAAAATGTATTACAGAAGGACAAGAAATTATCAAAAGATGAACCGAATACTGTTCTGAGCTATACAATGATGACTCAAAGGGCGATGAATCAGTGCTCAATTGCCCAACGTCAACTAACATAGACATACATTCTATTCTCCGTGATGAGGTGGAGCTGGCTGTGCGAAAACTGAAAAGGGGGAAATCGGCTGGAGCAGACAACATCCCAGGTGAACTGAGTCAGGCAGGAGGTGACCCAATAATAAACATTCTAACAAGATCTGCAACAAGATCTGGCAGACAGGAGAATAGCCAACACCCTGGACTCAATCGCTGGTTATAACGCTCCCAAAGAAGGGTAATCTACAATTGTGTCAAAACTACCGTACAATCAGCCTGATTAGTCACCCCAGCAAAGTCATGCTTATGGTAATACTAAACAGACTGAAACCACAAGCAGAGCAAATCATTGCAGAAGAACAGGCAGGCTTCAGAGCAGGAAGGAGCACAAAGGAGCAGATCTTCAACTTGCGAGTGCTCTGTGAAAAACATCTGCAACACCAGAGCGACCTCTTTCATGTCTTCATAGACTTTAAAAAGGCGTTCGACAGAGTGTGGCATGCGGCACTGTGGGCAACTATGCACAAATTCAATATTAATGCTAACCTCATTGCTGTGATCAAGAACCTGTACAACAGCAAGCTGGGAGATTGGTTCAAGACCACTGTTGGTGTCAGACAAGGGCGTTACTCTCCCCCATCCTCTTCAACTTCTTCCTTGACAGAATTATGACAGATGTGCTCGAAAACCATGACAGAACGGTCAGCATCGGAGGGAGAACTATAACTAACCTACGCTTCGCCGATGACATAGACGGCCTAGCTGGCAGCGAGGACGAACTAAAAGAATTCCTTGCAAAGCTAGAGAAGACATCAAAGGCCTATGGCATGGAAATCAATGCAGAGAAGACCAAGGTCATGGTAAACAGTAAATTCACAGTGAAATACGGATAAACGAGCAAAAACTCGAGAAGGTCCCTACCTTTAAATATCCAAGGGCTATAATATCCGATGAAGGCTCAAAGCCAGAAATTCTTGCCAGAATGGCCCAAACAACTGCAGCATTAAGCAAACTTAAACACTTCTGGCAAAGGAAGGAGCTCTCCCTGATGCGCTCTCTGGCGATGTCAGTCTTCCTTTATGGTTGTGAGGCTTGGACGCTCACCGAAGACCTCCAAAAAAGAATTAATGCGCTAGAGATGAGATGTTTTCGAAAGGTTCTTAACATCTCCTACATGGCGCACATCACGAACGAAGCCGTCCGCGATAAAATAAGTGCTGTCATTGGCCCTTACGAGGACCTTCTCACCTCAATTAGAAAGAGGAAATTACGATGGTACGGACACGTGACAAGATCAGGAGGTCTCTCAAAGACGATACTGCAAGGCAAAGTCCAGGGAAGAAGGAAAAGAGGCAGACCAAGGAAGAGTTGGGAGGACAATATCAAAGAGTGGACCGGCCTGTCATTTAGCGATTTCCAGAAGGCAGCTAAGAACCGTGACACATGGCATGAGATAGTGTGCAGCTCAAAATGGTGCCCCAACGACCCAGCGTCGGGTTAAGGGACAGTTCAGTTCAGTTCACATACCGAACCTTGAAATAACACATATTACATACGGAACCTTGAAATAACACATATTACATACCGAACCTTGAAATAGCACATGCTACATACCGAACCTTGAAATAACTCATATTACATACCGAACCTTGAAATAACACATATTACATACCGAACCTTGAAATAACACATATTACATAATTGTTTCCTTCTGACTGACTGATGTCAATAACACAGCTAGATATTGGTTCTCATCTTACTAAATATAGAAAAAGCTGTTACGTCACAGTGCCGGGTGCAGGGGAGGAGATGAAAATAAGGGCAAAAAGCGGGGCGGGTGAGGGTCAAACTGAGTCGCACTCACCCCCAACATTCCCTAGGCTAAATGTATCACTCCTTAGAGTTTTACTGAATCTTACTAATATCAGAGTTTATCAGTTTAGAGAGTTTTATTGAATCTTACTAATATCAGAGTTTATCAGTTTAGAGAGTTTTATTGAATCTTACTAATATCAAAGTGTATCAGTTTAGAGAGTTTTATTGAATCTTACTAATATCAAAGTTTATCAGTTTAGAGAGTTTTATTGAATCTTACTAATATCAAAGTTTATCTGTCCAGAGAGTTTTATTGAATCTTAATAATATCAGAGTTGATCAGTTTAGAGTTTTATTGAATCTTACTAATATCAAAGTTTATCTGTCCAGAGAGTTTTATTGAATCTTAATAATATCAAAGTTGATCAGTTTAGAGAGTTTTATTGAATCGTACTAATATTATAGATTTAGTATATATCCTAACAATTACCTTCACATCATATCTTATTTTTAAAATATGATCCAGCAAATAATTTGTTTAAAACTGCTGCTTGTCACGTGGTCTTAATTGTGACACCGAATTCGTCATAGAAAAATACTCTTAAAACATTTTTAGTTTAATTTCTCACCGTTTAGTAAGCCAAACGATTATTGAAGACTGAATATTTCGGAATAATTTTCTAGATCTAAAACCGACTTTGTTCTTGATGTGATTTTGACTCGCGTAAATAGATATATTTGATATAAATAGATCAGCATTGCAATAGTTGGTAAAATTAAAATTAAAGAGAGTAGCTCTGAAAGGTTTCTTTAATCTACGCCAGTGGTCCCCAACCTTTTTAACATCAGTCCCTGCTGAACGTTTTCCGTAGTAGATGGACACAGGAAGGAGACCCTCGGCATGAGCTCGTGTGAAGTAGCTACACAAATGTTGTTTAGAAATATCTGAATTAATGTAAACTTTTATAGAGTTTTTTTTCACATCGCACTTGCAACTAGCATGCAGCACTATCATGGAAGTTTGTGTGATAGAAGAAAACCGTCATTATCATCATCATCGTCATTATCACCACCATCATCATTACCACCACCATCATCATCATCGTCATTATCACCATCAGCACCGTCTTTATCATCATCATCCCCATCATCATCATCATCATTAATAGTGGATCTATTTGTAGAGGTCCAGTAATAGTGGATCTATTTGGAGAGGTCCAGTAATTGTGGATCTATTTGTAGAGGTTCAGTAATAGTGGATCTATTTGGAGAAGTCCAGTAATAGTGGATCTATTTGGAGAGGTCCAGTAATAGTGGATCTATTTGGAGAGGTCCAGTAATAGTGGATCTATTTGTAGAGGTCCAGTAATAGTGGATCTATTTGTAGAGGTCCAGTAATAGTTGATCTATTTGTAGAGGTCCAGTAATAGTGGATCTAGTTTTTAGAGGTACAGTAATAGTGGATCTATTTGGAGAGGTCCAGTAATAGTGAATCTATTTAAGGAGGTCCAGTAATAGTGGATCTATTTGTAGAGGTCCAGTAATAGTGGATCTATTTTTTAGAGGTACAGTAACAGTGGATCTATTTGTAGAGGTCCAGTAATAGTGAATCTATTTAAAGAGGTCCAGTAATAGTGGATCTATTTGGAGAGGTCCAGTAATAGTGGATCTATTTGTAGAGGTCCAGTAATTGTGGATCTATTTGTAGAGGTTCAGTAATAGTGGATCTATTTGGAGAGGTCCAGTAATAGTGGATCTATTTTTTAGAGGTCCAGTAATAGTGGATCTATTTGTAGAGGTCCAGTAATAGTGGATCTATTTGGAGAGGTCCAGTAATAGTGGATCTATTTGGAGAGGTCCAGTAATAGTGGATCTATTTGGAGAGGTCCAGTAATAGTGGATCTATTTTTAGAGGTCTAGTAATAGTGGATCTATTTTTAGAGGTCCAGTAATAGTGTATCTATTTGTAGAGGTCCAATAATAGTGGATCTATTTGGAGAGGTCCAGTAATAGTGGATCTATTTGTAGAGGTCCAGTAATAGTGGATCTATTTTTTAGAGGTACAGTAATAGTGGATCTATTTGGAGAGGTCCAGTAATAGTGGATCTATTTTTTAGAGGTCCAGTAATAGTGGATTTATTTGTAGAGGTCCAATAATAGTGGATCTATTTGGAGAGGTCCAGTAATAGTGGATCTATTTGGAGAGGTCCAGTAATAGTGAATCTATTTAAAGAGGTCCAGTAATAGTGGATCTATTTGTAGAGGTCCAGTAATAGTGGATCTATTTGGAGAGGTCCAGTAATAGTGGATCTATTTCTTATTATATAAACTTTTTGACAGATCACCAATGGGACCAATTTATTTGGTTTCACACGATCTGCTATTCCAAAATGTTGATTCCATGCTCCGCCTTGGTGTCACAATGGCTGAGAGCTTTGTATATTAAGTTATCTTGTGTGTTACTCGTGCTGGGAGCGATGTAGAAAATTATCTCCAAGCATTCACACAGTTTTGCAGTTGTTGCCCCTGGCAGGCAGTGCAAGGGAGGTAATCTTGAGGTTGTGGTTTGAACTCGTACGCCTCAATGATCAAAATGATCTCAGAGTTGCTCCCCCTGCATACGGGATGTGTTTACTTTGAGAATTATGTGTTTGGGGGTGAGATTTGGAAAATAAATTTTGAACATTGAGTTCAAGAATCACAAATATTTCTTTTAAATGACTTTAGCCCCAACCCGTCCCTCGCCCCCACCCTTTCCCTATCAGATGTCGTTGTTAAGAATTTTACAATAAACAGGTTGTTTTAAGTGAAAGAATATAGTACACTACAATTACTTTCTGCAATGACATCATAGAAGTACTGAGCCCAATTTTCTTGCGTGCCGCTTCGTGGTCCACCAAGTGTTAATACAGCCAAAGGACGGGTGAGGTGTGAGTGAGTAGGCTGCACGATGAATACTGTTATGAGAAATGTTCCTTTTAAAGTCCTTTGGTCCGTGTGCAAAGTTTGTGTGCAAAGTTTGTGTGCAAAGTTGCACAGGATCCATTTTTGGAAAACTTAACACCTAAATGGTTGAAACTATATTATCCTTAAAATTGGCTGCGCGGTAATTCTAAACGGCTGCGCGCTTTTCTTCAGATATCTCCGCGTCCGCGAAGCTGTGTGGCTT
>MUZC01003912.1:541174-552222 GCA_002072015.1 Radix auricularia | reverse complement strand
AACTCTTTGTAACAGCGTTCCGCATTAGCACAAATCTTTTCTCCATGAAATGGGTTTGCTTTGTTTGCATAGTTGCATTAATTTAAAAAAGACGGGTTCCCATAAATTGAGATATCACAGAAAAGACAAAGATTGCATTGAACTGAATAGAATTCCAGCATCCGATTTCGTTTTACTAGTTACTTCATTTGTCAATTGTCCCAACACTCTTTAAGTTTTCAAGTGTTTATTTTTAGGAATTATTTGTGTTATTATGGTGTTAAAGGAAAAAATGAATAACCGTTAATTTTCGATGAAAAACACAAGCTATATGTGCTAGTTTAATGCAATAAAAACAAAGTAAATTAAATTTTTAATAAGTTATCTTACAATAATTTCATGAAACCTGAAACAGAAATATTATTTACTACTTGGAAGTTAAACACAATATTTGACCACCATGTCATGTAGGTACTTGTTAGCGCATCATTCTGTGAATGTCGAAATTCCACGCTAGAACTGTCATGGTGATATTTATAGTAGATCTACATATTTTCGGACCAGCAGTGATGTGTTGCTGTTTTTTTGTGCAGTTTTCTTTTAAAAGCGCCATCTGTGATGTATACCACTTAATTTTCCAAACAAATCATTACCCTTTTTTGGGCGATTTAAAAATTTTAAACGGTTTTGAGTTAGTTATAGCAACCACTATGTAATAAAACAAATGTTGAACGCATCCATTAATTAAAACTCAAAATTAAGATTATTTTTGTCGCACCATGGTTTTAACCCTTTAAAAGAAAAAGGACAGTTTCTGGAAACGGCTTTAATATTTAATTTGCCCTCAAACGCCGCCCTTTGAATGAGTGCCGCCCGGGGCGGACCGCCCCCACCGCCCCCCCTAGCTACGCCACTGCGCCCACGTATAGGAAAGAAATGAAAAATGAATCAAAGCCCGGGTTTTCATGGTTCATCTGACACGTGACTTAATTATCGTGAAAGCGTCGACCCATCCTAAGTGACTTTAACTCTTTAGTTATGTCCCTTTATGATAGATGTTTAAAGAAGATGAAACTAAGACAGTGGTAAACATCATATTATAACCCATAGTCTGTGTAACAGTGTTGGCTTAATTATTCTTTAAAACCTAATATTAGGTAATATTTGATCACCAAGCAGCTCCAGGTGTAAAATATTATTACCTAGAAGCTCCAGTTGTAAAATAATATTACATATAAGCACCAGGTGTAAAATGTTATTACCCATCAGCCCCTATGTTAACCATTATTATATAGCAGCTTAACGCCGTACCAGTAACTAGACTAAACATTGACAGAAACTCTCGTCTGTTCTGTACTTAATTGACATAAATATTAATTCAGACACTATGTCACATATTCACTGACAGTAACCGCTCGTGTCTTCGCATCAAGGGGGAGTAACACTGTTGAACAAAGCCTCAAGGTAGATAGCCGAGCTGGGAACAGAAAAGCTTTAAACCTCTATAATTAACCTGGACGGTAGCGTTGACTGGCAGGGTAATGGAGGTGGACAAATTGTACATCATCAACGTACTGGTGAATTACTGGAGGGATCAGTCACGTGACTGGTATCTTAAAGAGCCAGAGATAAGAGTCTCTCTCCAGTGTTGAGAGTGAGAATACAGAGCGGCCATGTTGTTTGGGAAAGGGAGACTACGCTGTTATCTCTTAGTTTCTAATGAGTTCTGTTGAGTTGCGCTACCACTTACCCCAATTGTGTGGGTCTAGAGCTTGTTAGCTAAACGGCAACTCGTCTCTGTAACTGTTAGGACAGTGATTTACGTCCCTTATAACGAAAAAAAAAAATCAGAAAACAAGAGAGCCGTTTGATTTGTTTGGTGATATTATAAATAAAATATAAACACAATGCTAGTCAATTAGTGCAATCATTAATTTCTCAATTGAGGCGTCGCAGTAGGAATGTAGAGAGGGTGACACCATTACAAGCGGTGACACCAAAATGTAAAATTCTTAACGTTCCCGTTATTGTGCTCCTGCAGACGTAGAGTAGGTGTGTCGGATAAGTCGTGAGGGCGTTTCCGCAAAGGAGCTACCGCACTGTGTGACACCAACTCGAGTGACGCTTCTGCTTCTCATTCTCAAACGCTAGCTCACAAATATCTCATTAATGTTAAACATTCCAAACAATATCTAATAATTGTTCGTTAATGTCAACCACCCAAAACAATACCTAAAATTAGTTCATTAATGTTAAACATTCCAAATATTACTTCACACAAAGTTCATTAATGTTAAACATTCCAAACACTGCCTCATAAATAGTTCATAAATGTCTCAAATTTTAAGTCGAAGGAAATCTTTCTCTTTATCTTTCTTAATCACCATAAATAATTCCCAGATTTTTGCATTAAAACGATGTGCACATAAGCCAATTCTCTTTTTGTGAGGGGCATTTAATTGACAATAAGAGCAGACTCTTGTATGGCTCGGGCATCCGGGCTTATTTCGGTCACAGTGAATATATTTGGACATTATTTCAGGATTTCGTTCACTTCTGTTATAGGATTGACTCGAGGTGGGCAAAGAACGGTCCACAGACCATAGGTGGCCCACAGGCCATAGGTGGCCCACAGGCCATAGGTGACCCACAGGCCATAGGCGGCCCACAGGCCATTAGTGGCCCACAGGCCATAGGTGGCCCACAGGCCATAGGTGACCCACAGGCCATAGGCGGCCCACAGGCCATTAGTGGCCCACAGGCCATAGGTGACCCACAGGCCATAGGCGGCCCACAGGCCATAGGCGACCCACGGGCCATAAGGGGCGCACAGGCCATAGGCCACCCACAGGCCATAGGCGGCCCACAGGCCATAAGTGGCCCACAGGCCATAGGTGACCCACAGGCCATAGGCGGCACATCATAGAATTTTTGTGGCCCGTAAAGACATTTACAAAAAACATCTCGAATTTTGTGGTTCTGCTTGTCTCATTAAACTGATTCTATAATTAAATATTCTAGCGGCTAGAAATCTAGATAATATGACATTACCACAATAAATTCATTTAACTATTCTGTCACTTTTTAAGGTTTAAATTACTGATTTTTATGATGCACCTTTTACTTTTTTTTTTTCTGAAATAAAATTCAAAGGAAACTAAAGAATATAATCATTTTAGAATATGCGTCCCTCCGATATTATCCGTTACCCTAAAGTAGTTCTGGAGATAAAGCAATGCCCTCCCCCCCCCCCCCCCCCCCCCCCCCCGCGTCCTGGGCTATACGGGAGGCAGTAGATGATCGAATATATTGAAACAGTTTTATGAGCAATAACTTGTAGATCCAATTTTAACATCACAACTGGTAGGAACAGTTTTGATTAGACCAACTTGTCCACTCTAGAACTAACTGACGGTGTCTGTTTTATGAACAATAACTTGTAGATCCAATTTTAACATCACAACTGGTAGGAACAGTTTTGATTAGACCAACTTGTCCACTCTAGAACTAACTGACGGTGTCTGACAAATGAAAATAATAATTCACATTCTATAATAACCTTTTGTAAGGTGAAGGACGTACGGGCATGACGTTAAGTCATCTTGCACCACGGTTCCACACTACGTTTTTAGAAAAAGATCGTTTGATAAACAGTTCCTGGTAAATACATAAAAAGATGGCCGATTTGGTGGGCGATTTGATGAAACAATTCCCGAGACTTTATAACAAAAGAATGACGTCATCCGTGCCATTCAATACACATTTTATCTCATGGTAATCTTGTGCATCAACAATATTTCCAAGTTGCCATACAGATTTCTTGCCGTCTAACAGTAAATGTTGGTAAATCTATCCCGTCCCTCTTACGACTGGCACGGTGAGTTAGGTGATAGCGGTTAATGAACAGATTGCTTTGATTTATTCCCCTAAGATCTTAGGGGTAATAGAGATTTAGTGTTAAGAAAAAAAGTCTTAGAAACACTAAAGATAGAATGAAAATCTCGTTAGAAATAAAATTAAAAACTCACACATGTTTGTCTCTAGATCTTAACTGTTCGGGATTTTCAAATAAAACTAGTGACGTCATTGTGTGTTACAAGATATAAGATTGGCCCAGAGAAAATCATCATCCAGGGCCATAACTGGCATGTTAGAGCAGACTGAAAGTAGCATCAACGTGTCCCATTCTCTCATTCCCAAACCATGTACCGTATATTGGACTCCAACGTCTCACCTGTTTACGTTGTTTCTCTCACGACCCGTATATTCAGTTCCATCTCTTATAGCGTCAGTTGGGCCCCATTCAAACTAACAAGTTCTCATCAAACGGACAAGATCTCATCAAACTAACAAGATCTCATCAAAGTAACAAGATCTCATCAAAGTAACAAGATCTCATCAAACTAACAAGTTCTCATCAAACTAACAAGTTCTCATCAAACTAACAAGATCTCATCAAACTAACAAGATCTCATCAAACTAACAAGATCTCATCAAACTGACAAGATCTCATCAAACTGACAAGATCTCATCAAACTAACAAGATCTCATCAAAGTAACAAGATCTCATCAAACTAACAAGATCTCATCAAACTAACAAGATCTCATCAAACGGACAAGATCTCATCAAACTAACAAGATCTCATCAAACTAACAAGATCTCATCAATTAACATTTCACAACATACTCCTCATGGGCCGACAACTCAAGTCTGATGATAAACATTTCCTCCCCTCAATACGACACACCAATCTCAGTAGATTTTCCAATACCAGATGAAAGAACAAATGCCAATCAACTTTTGAATTCAATTGGTTCGTTTGTTGGGACATGTAACTCTGAATACTTCACTACCTCATCTGAGGTAAAAGACGGAAACTATTCTTGAACGATTCAATAACTTTTTTTTTGCTGATGTTTATTTAAAATAAAAACTATATAATTGGAATGAATGGAATGATTGACATTCGTTTAACAGAATGAAAATACCATTTGGGCAAATACAAAAAAATCTATGAAGAAAAGAAGCCGTACGGAGATTTCCGGTAATAGGCTCACCCGAAGATAAGCGCATGGGCTTCTATACGGAAAGTATTTCCATGTAGAGGCCCGTGGGTTTATTTTTGGTAAAAGAAATTATTAAACGCAGCACATATTGAAACTTTTGATGAATCATCACTGTCATTAAGTATTAAAAAAAGTTTTTTTTTAAAATTGTTGCTAAACACAAAACTTCAAACGATAAACTTAAAACCGCAATAATATTATTTATGTAATATTTTTAAAGGAAATTAGTTCCGCGAAAAAAAACAGATGTTGTGTTTTGAACCTGCACATGCATTTCCTATTCCATATAAACGCCCGTGGGCCTTTATTTGGTACTAAAATTTGAATCTCGTAACATCAATTTTTTGTTTTGAAGCCCGGGACCTATTTACTGATCTCCAGTACGTACTTTGCTGACTCTAGGATACGAGAGAGTAGGGAAACACAGGTTAATTGCCGTCATTGCAGAAAGGAAATGGTCCGTCCTCTTCTCAGAGCAGCTGCTTGTAGGTCGAGCTGACCCGGATGTTGAGGTTCGTCACGCCCCGCTGGGGCACAGGGATGAATCACGTAACAGGGCAAACCTCCCCCCCCCCTCCTACTCGTGGGTGTGTTCCTTGATACCCGTAGTTTATTTCAGGAGAGGATTTCTGAGCACAAAACAGTATTTTTTTTAGATAAGATGATAATATAAGATGATAATATAAGATAAAATGATAATATAAGATAGATGATAATAAAAGATAAGATGATGTTATAAGATAAGATGCTATAAGATAAGATGATAATATAAGATAAAGTGATAATATAAGATAAGATAATGAAATTCGAATGAAACTTACAAATATTTTTAAAAAATCTTCTCTTCGTTCACATCCGGGTCACTTAATTGATTCCCAGCACATGCTGCATGGAGCCATCTTTTTAAAAATGTATTTGTCTATGTAGATTCCGTTGACTTCCGGTTCTTAACGAGAATGGCAGATTGAAAGGTCAATAAACTTTTCTTTAAGAATGTCTGCCAAGACACTTGTTTATTCTCCTATAAAAATGTCACACACAAAAAACATCTCCCTAAATGATACGAACTCGAACAATGGCTTTTGTTTGACAAAAAAATCTGAATATTTGGAATAAAAAGGACGGCTCTAAAATTGTGTTTAAAATATGAAGATGAGTTTTACGGGAATTTCTATAATTAGGTCAGCTAGAGAGAGTTTTTTTTAATTTTTTACAAGGGGTAAAATTGTTTTACCGATTCTTGATTAAAAGAAATGAAAGGGTGGAAAGTTCTTTGTTATGCCTCTGTAAATTTGTTCAAAATATTGGTTTTAATCTTTTTGACTGGGAAAGTATTTCAAGTTCAACAAACATACCCGATAGGGTCGGTCTGGAGAACAGACTATTCCAAAAGTATGGGACACTTGCACCATATCGGATGAATGTTGTGTTTGCGCTGACAACCTAATTTATTTGCCTCACCCACTGTCTCCTTTCCTCTATAATCTCTTACTACTCTCTTCTTGCTATTGCTCTATTTGGCTCTGGATTTCACCTCGGCTATGTCTTTATATTCTTTTAATTTGTGTCCTATTTGTTCGTTAAGGAAGGCTCTTTGCCGAAACTTTCGCTGTTTTGTTACGTCATGTCAGGCTCACTCATTCCCTCTTCACATATTCTCCATTTATTTACATAAAAGCCTGATTGCAGTCTCACCCAAAATTATGATTAAAATGATTCAGTTGGTTCCAAAACAATAAATAATAGGAACACAAGATTCAGTAATACTTAGCCAAGTGAAGACATCTGTTTTATCAACGTCAAGATGACGAGAAAAACCAAGGACAAACAGAACTTTATTATTTCAATAATTTCAAAACAAAATTCGACGTTGTTATTCGTTGCAATTAATTCTGTTGTGTTGTGTGGTATTTAGACGGAGCGTCTAATTTTTATTTATAATGTTTACAAATGTATGAATACATTTTCAAATAGTGTTGTCCTACGTTATTTTTAAATACAGTTGTGCTCCGTTATTTTCAATCATTCAACAACATCAATTTATGACATCGTTTGTCAATGTTTATTTATTTTCGAGATTTTTTTTTTGGTGGGAAGAAGTGATTTTCTTTGAAAGTTTTATTTTAGTTGACGAAGGGCAGGGGAGGTAACAACTGGCACAATGAACAAAGATTTGACTTTATTCATGCTACTTTTCTTCACTTAATATCACAAAATGAAAAGGTGAAAAAAAGTTGAGCAGAGAAAGCAACAATCCATCCATCCATCCTGTGGCGCTACAGCCCATGTAGGGCTTGGGCCTGCCTCACGACCTCCTTCCACACTGCCCATGTAGGGCTTGGGCCTGCCTCACGACCCCCTTCCACACAGCCCATGTAGGGCTTGGGCCTGCCTCACGACTTCCTTCCACACAGCCCATGTAGGGCTTGGGCCTGCCTCACGACCTTCTTCCAATCAGGCCTTATCAACGCCTTTCTTCTCCAATATTGGATGCCTAGTTGTTGTAGATCTTTCTCTTCATCATACATCCATCTAAGCCTAGGTCTTCCCTTGAGCCGTTTTCCTCTGGGGTTTTGGTGGTGTACCCTCTTTACTCCTCTATCATTTGACATTCTTTCTAGGTGTCCTGCCCAGCGCAGTCTGCCCTTTTTAATTTCTGCAACTATTGTGGTATCCTGATATAGACTGTATAGTTCATGGTTGGTTCTCATCCTCCATCCGAACTCATCCTTTGTTGGTCCATATATTTTCCTGAGAACTTTCCTCTCACATGTATTTAACAAGTTCTTTGCAGTTTTTGTTAAGGTCCAAGTTTTACTTGCATATGTTACAGCTGGTCTGATGACCGTTTTAGGAAGACTTTTCTATGTTTCCCTTGTAATGTTTTCATTTTTTTAGGATTTTCTGGCTACTAAAGTATGCTCTATTCCCAGCTGATATTCTTTCTTTGATTTCTAAAATTAATTCATCCTTTCAATGAGTAGTGATCCTAGGTATCTGAATTGATTTACTTTTTCAAAAGTCTGGTTCCTAATTTGAATGTCTTCACCTGTCATTTCTTCTCTTTCTTGTGTCATGTATTTTTTTTTTTTTTTTGGTTGTAGACTTCCAGTCCTGCTTGCAGTGATGCGTCTTCTAATTCAATGTATGACTTTGACATGTCTTTAGTACTTTTAGCAAGCAGGGCTATGTCATCAGCATATGCAAAGTACTGGATGGGTTGGCTATAGAAAGTGCCAATAGCTATTGGATCTTGAGTTTCTCTCAGGTAGTATCCAGTTATTGTTCTCGTGTGTCGATATTTATTTTTCTAAAAACTCTTTCTAACGTTAAGTTATAAAGCATAGAAGACAGTGAGTCTCCCTGCCTTAGTCCTTGTCTTATCATACAAGACAGTGAGTCTCCCTGCATTAGTCCTTGTCTTATCATACAAGACAGTGAGTCTCCCTGCCTTAGTCCTTGTCTTATCATACAAGACAGTGAGTCTCCCTGCCTTAGTCCTTGTCTTATCATACAAGACAGTGAGTCTCCATGCCTTGGTCCTTGTCTTATCATACAAGACAGTGAGTCTCCCTGCCTTTGTCCTTGTCTTATCATACAAAACAGTGAGTCTCCTTGCCTTAGTCCTTGTCTTATCATACAAAACAGTGAGTCTCCCTGTCTGAGTCCTTGTCTAATCATACAAGACAGTGAGTCTCCCTGTCTGAGTCCTTGTCTAATCATACAAGACAGTGAGTCTCCCTGCCTTAGTCCTTGTCTTATCATACAAGACTGAGTCTCCCTGCCTTTGTCCTTGTCTTATCATACAAAACAGTGAGTCTCCCTGCCTTAGTCCTTGTCTTATCGTACAAGACAGTGAGTCTCCCTGCCTTAGTCCTTGTCTTATCATACAAGACAGTGAGTCTCCCTGCCTTAGTCCTTGTCTTATCATACAAGACTGAGTCTCCCTGCCTTAGTCCTTGTCTTATCATACAAGACAGTGAGTCTCCCTGCCTTAGTCCTTGTCTTATCATACAAGACAGTGAGTCTCCCTGCCTTAGTCCTTGTCTTATCATACAAGACTGAGTCTCCCTGTCTGAGTCCTTGTCTTATCATACAAGACCGTGAGTCTCCCTGCCTTAGTCCTTGTCTTATCATACAAGACAGTGAGTCTCCCTGCCTTAGTCCTTGTCTTATCATACAAGACAGTGAGTCTCCCTGCCTTAATCCTTGTCTTATCATACAAGACAGTGAGTCTCCCTGCCTTAGTCCTTGTCTTATCATACAAGACTGAGTCTCTCTGTCTGAGTCCTTGTCTTATCATACAAAACAGTGAGTCTCCCTGCCTTAGTCCTTGTCTTATCGTACAAAACAGTGAGTCTCCCTGCCTTAGTCCTTGTCTTATCATACAAAACAGTGAGTCTCCTTGCCTTAGTCCTTGTCTTATCATACAAAACAGTGAGTCTCCCTGTCTGAGTCCTTGTCTAATCATACAAGACAGTGAGTCTCCCTGTCTGAGTCTTTGTCTAATCATACAAGACAGTGAGTCTCCCTGTCTGAGTCCTTGTCTAATCATACAAGACAGTGAGTCTCCCTGTCTGAGTCCTTGTCTAATCCTAAATTCCCATGAGTATTCTCCTTGGACCTTAATTTTTCTTTTTGAGTTGTTTAGCGTGATATAATTCATTCTTTTCAGTTTGTTGGGTATGTCAAACTCCTGCTGCGTTTCATATAGATATTGCCTTTTGACGCTGTCATAGGCTCATAGAAAGTAAAAATAACGAACTGAAATAAAGATACGGACAAAATTGAAATTTTTCACAATTACAAAAAAAAGATTTAACATATTTTTTAAAGAAAGAATTTTAATGGGAGAACTAGAAGTTTACAGGGAGAGAAGTATAGAACTAGAAGTTTTAAAGGGAGAGAGGTATAGAACTAGAAGTTTTAAAGGAGACAAGTATAGAATAGACGTTTTAAAGGGAGAGAGATATAGAACTATACGTTTTAAAGGGAGAGCAGTATAGAACTATAAGTTTTAAAGGGAGAGAAGTATAGAACTACACGTTTAAGAGTTTAAGTGAGAATCGAATGAATATTTGATACATTCATATACCTAAGGGTATGACCCGAGAGGGTTTAAAAAATGGGTACCCCAATACACAGTCTGTCATGCCGTAACAAGGTTTTCACCCCCTCCCCATATAAAAATAAATAAATAAAAATTGCAAATGAGGGTTAATAAGAATACAAAAAAATCAAAGTGAAATATATTGTCTAGGTCTTGTCTCCCTTGATTAATGTTCTTATCGCTCTTGTTTTCATCAACATCCATTTAACGTCTATTCTGTAATTTTATTGAATCATTTCTCATACTTATATCCACATCAACATTCCATGTTATTTATCCTCATTCCCACTTTATCCTCTGGAAATGCAGAGTATGATATTGCCGTTAATTCTACCCCCCCCCTCTTTTTTTTCCCACTGCTACGCCACCACCCACATTTTCCCACCCTTGAACAATTTTATTTTAACATCACCTCAATTTACAGTCTGTTAAAAAAAAGTTACGCACGAAATGATGCACATCTCTTGCTGCAGGTATCGGGAATATTCGGAAGTTATTTATAGTAGCATAAGCGTTACTTTGACATGTTGCTGGGATAGAATTTTATTTTTAGCGCATTTTCGAGAAGTCGAATGCGCTATTGCACCCGTTTTGTCCGTCCGTCCGTCTGTCATCACCTTTGATCTCAGCATCCATAAGTCCTAGACCCATGAGGTATATATGTATTTTGTATGTCCTGACCTGCCATTTGTGCATCAACACTCAGTTACTCGATCCGTTAAAAAACCCCGTTAAAACTACCAAAAAATATTTCGAATCGAGAGGTAACACTAGCGCAGGGAACGGCCGCCATTGCCGGAAGTCGAATACATAGTATTTCAAGCATTCAAGAGTGGTGCGAAGGCGTGCAAAAGAATGAGTTTTTTTTTTTGTTTTGTTTTTTTTTTTTTTT
>MUZC01003912.1:507979-521984 GCA_002072015.1 Radix auricularia | reverse complement strand
TTTTTTCAAAATTGGATGATGGACAGATACGTTGACGATACTACATCCAGACCAGCCTGTCTGAGGCGAGCGTGCCTCATAAGGCTAAACAGCCAACACACCCTCATTGACATTATATCGAACTACTTATTTTTAAATATATCCCTTAACAACAGTACGTGTTTTAAATTTAATTAAATTAAATACTTAGGCTATGGGCATTTTAAAAAATGCAATAAAAGGGCACAAAATATGAAGGAAAACGAAATAGTGAAAAAAGAGAATATGAGGTCTTAGAAAAAAAATCATAGCTTTCGAACCACTTGGGATAAAAAGATGATCTTTATGTTTTTACTAATCATCAAACAATTTCTATACAGCTGTATTACTTTTATATTTATAAAATTAATTTGAAATTTTCATTCAAGTGCCTCAACTTTAATACGTTATTTAACTTGTTTTCAGTGCTGTTTTAAAAATAACTTAATGCAAATATCAATTGCTTGTTTTTATTAATTCCCTTGAAATTTTCAGTTTAATGACGTCATGCATCTTTATTTTTAGCTTAACAAAATTATCGATTAATTAATCGGTACTTTTTCAAAAGTTAACGATTAAATTTAATTTAATCGATAACAGCCCTAATATATATGTGTTTTTGTGTGAAAATACTGCTATTTTCCTAATATTAAAATAAAATTTAATTAGAGTTTGCCTTAAAACTTTAAATTTAAATTTATCCTTTCAAATAATTCATTGCAGGACATTACAATAATATCAAGCAATAACGTAAATAATTTTGAAACAATTAAATAACATAGCCTACAAACAAATACGTACAAAAATGTGAAGTAAGTGATGATCTTACAAAATGATTAGGGAAAGTTTTAAACGTATCAACGTTCCACGTTTCCTTTGTCCACGTTTGACTGTTCTATCTTTGGGAAACAAGATGACAATCATTTCACACACACACAACAGCACATGTCATCAATAAAAAAAAAAGCCCACCTCTGAGCTACACCTTCAACCTCTTGGGCTCTAGGGTAATTGACTTTATACCTAACTAATTCCACGGCACGCGAATTTCAAACTAGCTAAGCGTGCGCCTCACCTAAACCCATGTTACACAATAAAGTTAACCTATCGGTAGACTCCAACCCTAGCTACGACACTAATTGTTTAAACGTGTAAAGTAATTTTTTGTGTCTAAATTTTAGCATGTGCTGTGTTTCTTGAGACAGCTACAAAAAAAAAAAAAATTAATCCCATTTAAAGGTTTTTCTACTATTTGTTTAAAAAGTAAACTTTAATTATTTTTTTAAAATCCACAAACCTTGGCTACTTGGATTTGCTAATTTTTGTTGTTGCTGCTATTGTAGTAAACTCTACGGGTAGAAGACTAGTGATATTTTTTAATTATTATAATGCACAAATAGAAATCACAAATTTCATTTAAATTCTAACTCTAGTTACAAACGTAGACTTCGATGCAACGTTCTCGTATTAATTAATCATCTTTATATTTCAGTTCATTTGTCTGTTATTCTTTTTAATAACTCTGGCCAATTAACCAAATCTAAATATATGTCTTTATGGGCATACACCCTTTTAACCCACAAATAGCTACGCCCCTGACTAAGCTTATGATTGTTGAATTCCCAATAATCATACACAAATGCATGTCGAACAAATGAAAATTATGTTATAAGTCATAAAGTTTAAAAAAAGAATTATTTATAATTTCAAATAATTAAGGGGAGGATTTATTTTAACAGGGGAGATTTCATTTTAAAACAATTTCTCCGGGGGCGAAATTGTTTTAAAATAAACTCTCCGGGGGAGACTTTATTTCGTGACACCGGCCAAGTGGGCCAACACGGGAAGTATTTTTTCTGTACCGATTTATAAGGCGTAATATCGATGTCACGCTAAATTTCTTCCCGTGCCCAAAGTGGCACGCGTGCCATAAATTCCCCCCCTTTCCTGCTAAGGTGATATATTTCAATGCTATCAAATGTTGAAGATCTCGTCCTGGCACCGTCACCGGGAATATTTCCAAACTTCAAACCTCAGTTTATTTGTCATCTGTCTGTAAGCTCCGATTTCATGTACTACATACGTTACATTTCAAATCGCGCCAGTCAAATATATGTTAGCTTTAGTCTTCTAAAGTAACATCTGTGTATACCAACGATTGCCAAACAACGTCTCACTAGCTGTATGCGGCTCTTCTGTTTTCACATTGCGGCTCGCGTACAATTTATGAAATCTATGTTGCAAGAATTACTGGAAGATTTCCAATCCAGGTTTATTGACCCATAGTACTGCATGGCTGCTGTCAACAATTTAAAATTTTTTTTTTTTAAAGGCTCTCACACAGGTCTGGCAACCCCTTATTTATACCATCTTTTTGGAGATTCCCGTTTATTTTCTCCTCTTCGATGTCTTATAATCCCCCCCCCTTCTTTTTTTCCCCTTAAAATCTTCCAACGAACTAAAAAGTTGAAAATAATTTAAAATTTCTTGGAAGATATCCCGTAAAGAAAGAGAGTAAGGATCTAGAGATGAACTACTGATGTAATTAACATGTTGAAATTAATTGATTTTAGACGAAGGTCATGTTTACATTTGTGAAACTACTTTTTGAACCGCTTTTCTTATGGCGTTTTGAGACTTTTAAAACATCTTATACTGCAGAATAAGGTTAGAACAACAAATAAAACAAAACACTATAATTGTAAGCTAAAGAGAGGTTACACTGAGACGTGGTGGTCTAGAGGTAGCGCTCTCGACTGTCATACCGATGGTCACGGGTTCGAATCCACACGAAGTCACCCAGCTCCGAATCGGTACCTAACTAGACAATAGTTAGGCGGCTGGGGTAATGCGTGGAACGCTGCATCACTTGCCAACAGATCATCTCTCATGGTCTGTGGACGCAATTATCTTCTGCATAGAAGGAGCGTCTGTATATCTAAGATAAGATAAATACGCAATAGCAAATAATATTTACAACTAGAAAAAAAAAAGTTTATTATCTTAAGTTAAACTGGCTAAGAGGTTAATCTGGCTGAGAGGTTACACTGGCTGATAGGTTACACTGGCTTAGCGGTTAAACTGTCAAATAGGTTAAACTGGCTAAGATAAACTAAATGAGTTTAAACACCGCTAACGTCTCGCTGTTAACAGATCCCGTAACATATAGCCTCGCTTGATGACGTCATTTTGAAATTTTAGCCCCTGCTCTTAAGACGCAATCTCACACCTGATACACATTAAACTAATAATTGCATCGCACGTGCAGCTTGGCCCCTGAATCAGCATATAAAACAGAGCTCTGTGGGCCCCCGAATCGGTATATAAAAGATATTCTTTCCCTCCTCGCTTCTCTTTTCTCCCCGCCCCTCCCTCCACAACATATCATGTTCCACGTATTTGGTTTGAACAACATGTAGAGACAAAATATCAGGTCAAAAATGTAATTAGCATGTTTGAAAGCTTGTCAAATTTAATTACCTGCCTGGTTCGAAGGAGCTCATAATCATTTCACGCTTCATTCGGGGCAGGGGGGATGTGGGAAGGGAAGATCTCTTGATTTTATGAAATTAAAGAAATTTGAGGTAGAGGGAAAAATTTCCGCAGGTGTCTAAATAAATGGACGCATTGTCACTAGGATCAGTTCACATTAAGTGTCAGGTGCACCATAACAAGGTTGTCATGTTTAGTCAGGGCCCCCAGCCCTTAATGTCACGGGCACCATAAAAAGGTTGTCATGTTTAGTCAGGGCCACCAGCCCTTAATGTAAGGTGCACTACAAAAAGGTTTCCATGTTTAGTCAGGGCCCCCAGCCCTTAATTTCAAGGGCACCATAAAAAAAGGTTGTCATGTTTAGTTAGGGCCCCCAGCCCCCCACCAACACACCTTACAGTCAGATACATGTACCTGATCTTACGGTCAATTGATTTAAGACATTTCATTTAACGTTATTGGGAGTCTATTTGAATCGTCTGATGTTACTACATTACTGTGAGTCTGTCTAAATCTAATGTCTATTTTGTCTGATGTTGTTACAGAGATGCTCTACACTCACCGACTCGTGGGGACTCGAGATGAGGTCACACTAGAGATCTTAGACACAGCATTTCTGGTGAGTAGATCTTTAATCTGTTAATAGATCTTTGAAAATGTCAGTAGATCTTTAAAAAAACAAATTACACAGACTATTTGTGTAAGGAAACAATAAATTAAAGCTTTATTATCAACTAATACAAATAATGGTAGACGTTTCGGCTCATGCCTTCATCAGTACAAAAACAATTACATGTACTTACATATATATTAAATATAATTTTAATTTATATGTAAGTACATGTAATTGTTTTTGTACTGATGAAGGCATGAGCCGAAACGTCTACCATTATTTGTATTAGTTGATAATAAAGCTTTAATTTATTGTTTCCTTACACAAATAGTCTGTGTAATTTGTTTTTTTAAATAAAAAAGCTTTATGCAGTCCTATTCTGTATGACAGTAGATCTTTGAATGCATCAGTAGATCTTTGAAAATATCAGTAGATCTTTGAATGCGTCAGTATATCTATGAATATGTCAGTAGATCTTTGAATATGTCAGTATATCTATGAATATGTCAGTAGATCTTTGAATATGTCAGTAGATCTTTGAATATGTCAGTAGATCTTTGAATATGTCAGTAGATCTTTGTATGTGTCAGTATATCTATGAATATGTCAGTAGATCTTTGAATGTGTCAGTAGATATTTGAATATGTCAGTAGATCTTTGAATATGTCAGTAGATCTTTGAATATGTCAGTAGATCTTTGAATATGTCAGTATATCTATGAATATGTCAGTAGATCTTTGAATGAGTCAGTAGACGTATTTACAAAACCTTAAAGTCTTTCTGAAAACAATTCAATATTAGAAAACACCGATTAGAAGGACAGTTATCTCATAGCTCGTCACAAGTTGTCACATTTTGTCACACATTGTCAGACTTCAGTCACATCCCTGTGATTCAATTATCTTTAAATTCACACCTCCGTGTAAAATAAAACCAGAAAATAGTAACATTCTACAGGGGGCCAAAGACATCCAGCAGTGACGTCATAACTTAACATTCTGATCGGTTGCTAAATGTCGCCATTCATCAGACGTCAAGGGTAGACTACTCTGTGTCAGGAACTCATTGCAGACGTTAGCAGAATTCTTGAGGGAGTGTTGGGGAGAGATAGATACGTATTAGACGTATGGAGGAATGAGGGAGATTGTGAAATACAGAGAGATAAAGAGAGAGGAAGAGTCAGAGTGTCAACGAAAGAAAGAGAGGAAATCAGAAAGAGGATGGGAGAGGAGAAAGATGAGAGAATTAATGAAAGACATAGGAGACAACAGGGAGGGATGAAGGGAGAGAAAGAGAAAGGGAGAGAGTGATCGGATGAAATGACATACATCCCTACAAAGACCAGGTGATGTACAATGACATACAGACCCACAAAGACCAGGTACAATGACATACAGACCCACAAAGACCAGGTGATGTACAATGACATACAAACCCACAAATACCTGGTACAATGACATACAGACCCACAAAGACCAGGTGATGTACAATGCCATACAAACCCACAAAGACCAGGTACAATGACATACAGACCAACCAAGAGCAGGTGATGTACAATGACATACAGACCCACAAAGACCAGGTGATGTACAATTGTCATATGTCACTCTGCTCCCATTCCAGATGTCCCAGGAGGCACTTGAGAAGCACGTCAAATGGGCAGACGGCTTGATCCTCATGTACTCCGTGACAAGCCGGGTCAGCTACCAAGATGCCTGTAAACTCAAGGTCAGTCAAGATGCCAGGTGTCTCGGGTGGGGGGGTAGACGGGTCAGCTACCAGGATGATTGTAAGGTCAAGGTGAGTCAAGAATGTCCATCATTTGTCTGTGACGGGGATGTCACAGAAGTTTCAGGATTCTTGCAAGGTCAAGGTTATTCGTCAGTTGTCTAAGGCGACTCGCCAGGTCGGCCAGCAGGATGCTTTAAATGTCAAGGTCAGCTGTCATTTCTCTGTGGGTGAAGTAGCCGGGGTTAGCATCTAAGGTTAAGGTGAGTCAATAGATGTCTGTTGTGGGGGGGGTTGGGGGTGCCAGCCAGGTCAGCTACAAGTCTGCTTGTAAAGTCAAGGTCAGTCAATAGATGTCTGTTGTCTGTTGGGGTTGGGGGTGGGTGCCAGCCAGGTCAGCTACAAGTCTGCTTGTAAAGTCAAGGTCAGTCAATAGATGTCAGTTGTCTAACATTTTTGTGTGTGTGTAAGGAGGGGTATATCAACACGTATGTAACTCATAGTTTACACAGCACAATGATACAAGTACACCACTTTATGTGTTTGATACAAGTACACCACTTTATGTGTTTGATACAAGTACAACACTTCATTTGTTTGATACAAGTACACCACTTAACGTGTTTGATACAAGTACACAACTTTATGTGTTTGATACAAGTACACCACTTTATGTGTTTGATACAAGTACACCACTTTATGTGTTTGATACAAGTACACCACTTTATGTGTTTGATACAAGTACACCACTTAACGTGTTTGATAAAAGTACACCACTTAACGTGTTTGATACAAGTACACCACTTAACGTGTTTGATACAAGTGATCCACTTTATGTGTTTGATACAAGTACACCACTTAATATGTTTGATACAAGTGATCCACTTTATGTGTTTGATACAAGTCTTATCTTCTTATCTTATCTGTTGCAGACGCTCCTTCTATACATAAGATTATTACGTCCTACGTTTATCTATGGTTTGTGTCCTGTCCTGCACTCTTATTAGAGTTTTAAATGATGATAAAGTGAGTGTTGGCTTTCCTGGTTTCCTCAGGCAACCAATTTCACGCCCGAACTCCGGAGGGGAAGAAAGAAAACTTGTATGTGTTTGTTCTTGCATACGGAATAAGAAAGGTGTTTTCATCCTTTTTATCTATCTGAGGGTTGTATTAAGTTTTCTGTGTGTTGTATTTCTAAATTAGAATTAATTGCTTTATGTATAATGGCTAATTTACTCTTGGTTCTTCATGGGTTAAATGAGGAGTACATAAAATGAATGAACAAATTTCCCAAAGTTCAATGCGATGAGTCCATTTTATTTGAAACATATATCAACAACCGCACCCCCCCCCCAAACTGACACAATTTGAGTCCAGATTTGGCAGCTGAGGTTCTAGAAACCAACTAAATCAATGCGCAAGTTACTGTATTCACACAACTATAAGTGAAACATTTAGCTGAGGACAAGAATTTGGTTTTCAAATGAAGTTTTGAACGTTGAAATTCCAAAAATAGATACAGAATTTACTCTACTAAATATTAGAAATGGTCCCCTAAACAATAATGTATATAAAAAACATTGGGTTAACATAAAACATTCGAACCTTTTCCTCACGTCTTTCTCTGCCTCAACCATGTTTCATGTTTGTACTGACGAGCTTTTGTGTAGAGAGTATTTATAGAAATCTAACTTAAGATCTCACACTTCTCCCAACAATACAATATGTTTTAAATAACTTCACTAGAGAAAAATGTATGATCAATGTAAACACGTTAGGCTTGGAGAGCTTCAACATGAACGTGGCTATGAAATAATTTGATCTGATTAGATGTAGAGTGTGTAGAGTCATAACATATGATTTTTGTTTTTAAAAAACAATATCCAGGTAAATTTTGTTTGTCCTAAATATGTTTTCATGGAAGATCTGCACCAAAACGAAACTCAATTTAATCAAATTGACTTCTGCATGGAAGAGTGCATGTTTGATAAACATAATTTTGTACTGGGGAGATCATTCATGGGACGATTTTAAATTGTGGATGTGAAAGGTGAGAATCTGGCTTGCCTGAACCTGAGAAAGAAGATTTTTTTTACCTGTGTAAATCGATTTCTGTAACAAGATGAACATTCCATCCATTTCATTACGTTACAGAGACGACTGCTTGATCAAATAATATGTTTGTTTACGCACACTGCGGTAATCGACATGCACTCTGGGCAAATTGACATGCACACAGAACAACTCGACATGCACACAGGACAACTCGACATGCACACAGAACAACTCGACATGCATAACTAAACATGTGCACCTAGGAATGAACCGGACTCATATTTTTTTAATTTGTCGGATTTACGAAGTGAATTTTTGCCAGAGCCGCATTTACAAATGGCCAGATTACGGATTAGCCGGAGCTGGAGCCAAAATCCAGTAAAACCCTACTCTAAACAACTTGACATACTGTCACAGGATGGCCGCTTCTGATACGATTTTATCTCACCGCCTCGTGACTGATCTATTTTGTGTTTCTTTGTGGGCCGTCTCCTCTCTCACACAATAATTCAGTGCATTCATTGAAGTCAGGAATTAAACTCTTTAATAACAAAAAAAAAAAGGAAATATCTATATACAAGTATGTCACAATGTACGACAGTAATCTCTAGAATTCGAATAGTTTCAATCTCTCTATTCGTGCACCTTTTCACTTTTTACTACCCAGCACAAGTCTCGTGTTCGTCTCTCCGTGAACACACAATACCGACTGGCCATTGGCCTTCATTCGACCCTGACACACCACCGCATTCCTTTCATCGCATATGTCTCACGTGACACATGCACACTGAACAATTTGACAGGAACACTTAAGAACCTTTATATTAAATTTGATCTCACATTTTCAAAGAATATTCAAGATGTCATCGTTGTAAGGGAGGGAGCTAATCCTCCCCCCTCACACACACCAAACGACGTCACAACATCTGCACAGTGTCAGTGGTCAATGTCTAACCAATCACGTGACTTACTTCCAGGAGACCCTGTTCCACCTAAGGGGAGCTGACATGCCCGTTGTCCTGGTGTCCAACAAACATGACCTCCTCACGGCAAGGGCGGTCACTGAGGACGAGTGTGACAATCTGGCGGGAGAGATGGACTGTCCCAGGTTTCAAATATCAGTAGCTGAGGTGGGTTGGTGGTCAGTCAGTTATATGTATGATAATTAATAATATTATTGTTTGTTCAAGACTAAGTCATCACATAACATGGTCTTTGGGAGATTCTTCGAGAACCTTAAAAAGCTGATGATGAAGTCAGGTTTTTATTTTAACCACATCGTTTATTTGAACAAGGTCACTCAGAAGAACTCAACTAACCTATAAGCTTATGTTGGTTATTTCATTTTAATTAGATAAACTTTTTGTGTGGAGTGAAGGGGAATAACTACTCAAGATCCTTAGCACATTTTAAAGAAGTAATTTTAAACTATTTTCAGTTTGTTTCATTCAAATTTGATTTTATCATTGAACTTTGATCTTATCATTGAACTTTGATCTTATCATTGAACTTTAATCTTGTCATTGAACTTTTAATCTTGTCATTGAACTTTTAATCTTGTCATTGAACTTTGATCTTGTCATTGAGCTTTGATCTTATCATTGAACTTTGATCTTGTCATTGAACTTTGATCTTGTCATTGAACTTTGAGCTTGTCATTGAACTTTTAATCTTGTCATTGAACTTTTAATCTTGTCATTGAACTTTGATCTTGTCATTGAACTTTTAATCTTGTCATTGAACTTTGATCTTGTCATTGAAATTTTAATCTTGTCATTGAACTTTGATCTTGTCATTGAACTTTTAATCTTGTCATTGAACTTTTAATCTTGTCTTTGAACTTTGATCTTGTCATTGAACTTTTAATCTTGTCATTGAACTTTGATCTTGTCATTGAACTTTTAATCTTGTCATTGAACTTTGATCTTGTCATTGAACTTTTGATCTTGTCATTGAACTTTTAATCTTGTCATTGAACTTTTAATCTTGTCATTGAACTTTGATCTTGTCATTGAACTTTGATCTTGTCATTGAACTTTTAATCTTATCATTGAACTTTTAATCTTGTCATTGAACTTTTAATCTTGTCATTGAACTTTTAATCTTGTCATTGAACTTTTAATCTTGTCATTGAACTTTTAATCTTATCATTGAACTTTGATCTTGTCATTGAACTTTGATCTTGTCATTGAACTTTGATCTTGTCATTGAACTTTTAATCTTGTCATTGAAATTTGATCTTGTCATTGAACTTTGATCTTGTCATTGAACTTTGATCTTGTCATTGAACTTTTAATCTTGTCATTGAACTTTTAATCTTGTCATTGAACTTTTCATCTTGTCATTGAACTTTGATCTTGTCATTGAACTTTGATCTTGTCATTGAACTTTGATCTTGTCATTGAACTTTGATCTTGTCATTGAACTTTGATTTTGTCATTGAACTTTTAATCTTGTCATTGAACTTTGATCTTGTCATTGAACTTTGATCTTGTCATTGAACTTTTAATCTTGTCATTGAACTTTTAATCTTGTCATTGAACTTTGATCTTGTCATTGAACTTTGATCTTGTCATTGAGCTTTTAATCTTGTCATTGAACTTTGATCTTGTCATTGAACTTTTAATCTTGTTATTGAACTTTTAATCTTTTCATTGAACTTTGATCTTGTCATTGAACTTTGATCTTGTCATTGAACTTTTAATCTTGTCATTGAACTTTTAATCTTGTCATTGAACTTTGATCTTGTCATTGAACTTTTAATCTTGTCATTGAACTTTTCATCTTGTCATTGAACTTTTAATCTTGTCATTGAACTTTTAATCTTGTCATTGAACTTTTAATCTTGTCATTGAACTTTGATCTTGTCATTGAACTTTTGATCTTGTCATTGAACTTTGATCTTGTCATTGAACTTTGATCTTGTCATTGAACTTTTAATCTTGTCATTGAACTTTGATTTTGTCATTGAACTTTTAATCTTATCATTGAACTTTTAATTTTGTCATTGAACTTTTAATCTTATCATTGAACTTTGAGCTTGTCATTGAACTTTTAATCTTGTCATTGAACTTTTAATCTTGTCATTGAACTTTTAATCTTGTCATTGAACTTTTAATCTTGTCATTGAACTTTGATCTTGTCATTGAACTTTGATCTTGTCATTGAACTTTGACCTTGTCATTGAACTTTTAATCTTGTCATTGAACTTTGATTTTGTTATTGATCTTTAATCTTGTTATTGAACTTTGACCTCACCAGGGTCAAGACGGGGTCAATGAGGCCATGGAAGAACTGCTGGTCCTAATCAAGCGCCAGTTGGTCAAGAGTCTGACCACGAGTCCGGAACACGTGGCGGGGCTGGAGAAGAAATCTCGCCTCTACAACATGAAGAAGGCGTTTAAAAAAAGAATTGTTCGGAGCAGGAGCGACACTTTCTGAGAGACGATGACGTCATTTGGACTGAAGTTTACCAACATTGATGTCATATCTTTGTAGGGCATTGACTTGGTGTGACTGGGGGGAAAAGAATGTAAAAAAAGTGTGGGCCCGGTGGGGGGGGGGGGGGGAATGATCATCTATGTATTGGTACAAATGAGAAACATGTGAATGTGGACTAATACGTGTGGAGTAAACACAGAAAGGGAGAGAGCTGTTTTCAAGACATGGGAGCATGTTTTAGTGTGTGTGTATGTGTGTGAAACAGACTAGAGTGACAGTGGCAAACTGAACCCATTATCACTGTATCACATATGAGCGATCCATCGATGTTAATATGGCGCCTTTAAACAAAATCTTAGGTTGCTTTATGCTTTTATTGATTTTGATTAGACGCTTTCGTTATTTTTATAAGACATATTTTTTATTACAAATCTACGTTGAATTTTAGAAAATTGGATGCACAACTCTAGCCGCCTTTACTCTAAGTTGAAAAGAAAAACTTTTTTCTTCATGTATGCACGTCTGAATAAATAATAATAATTCGAGGTAAAAGTATGGGGGTAACAAAAAATAAAAATGTTTAATAAATTAGGAAAACATATTTACAATATTTATTTAAATTTTAATCAAATTTTGGTCGATCAAATTAATTTTAATCGAATAAAATTTAAACGATTAATTAATCGTTAATTTCCGCAGTTGTAGAAGGGTTAATATGTTACTTTATACAGATGTATGCCATAGATTGCTGAATGTTTTAGAAAAGTAACAATTGGTCATTTCTTTGGTGCAAATGCTGGAATAGCTCAGTTTTCTATGAATGATTATTGAATAAAAAAAGAAATTACTATTATTTCTTAAAAACAACTATTTGACCCAAGCATCATGTACGTAATGTTGTTTTCATCTTAGAGGTTAAGGATTTTCCAATCGATCAAATAATTAGATTTTAGAAATTCCTTTTTTAGTCTTGTTATATAATAGCATGATGACCATTCTTTCTGCTATTCTACTGTGAGGCACAGGGCATCTGCAGCTAGAAGACAGATTAGTTGAACGTTTGTTAAACCATTCTCATAAAACAATATTATTAGTTTGTTAAAATACTCTCATAAAACAGTATTATCAGTTTGTTAAACCATTCTCATAAAACAGCATTATTAGTTTGTTAAACTACTATCATAAAACAGCATTATTAATTTGTTAAACTACTCTAATAAAACAGTATTGTTAGTTTGTTAAACCACTGTCATAAAACAATATTATTTGTTTGTTAAACCACTCTAATAAAACAGTATTATTAGTTTGTTAAACCACTCTCATAAAACAGTATTATTAGTTTGTTAAACCACTCTCATAAAACGGTATTATTAGTTTGTTAAACCACTCTCATAAAACAGTTGTGTTAGTTTGTTAAACCACTATCATAAAACAGTATTATTAGTTTGTTAAACCACTCTCATAAAACATTTGTGTTAGTTTGTTAAACCACTCTCATAAAACAATATTATTAGTTTGTTAAACCACTCTCATAAAACAATATTATTAGTTTGTTAAACCACTCTCATAAAACAAAATTATTAGTTTGTTAAACCACTCTCATAAAACAATATTATTAGATTGTTGAACCACTCTCATAAAACAATATTATTAGTTTGTTAAACCACTCTCATAAAGCAGTAATATTTGTTTGTTAAACCACTCTCATAAAACAATATTATTAGATTGTTAAACCACTCTCATAAACAATAGTATTAGATTGTTAAACCACTCTCATAAAACAGTATTATTTGTTTGTTAAACCACTCTCATAAAACAGTTGTGTTAGTTTGTTAAACCACTCTCATAAAACAATATTATAAGTTTGTTAAATCACTCTCATTAAACAATATTATTAGATTGTTAAACCATTCTCATAAAACAGTATTATTAGTTTGTTAAACCACTCTCATAAAACAATATTATTAGTTTGTTAAACCACTCTCATAAAACAGATGTGTTAGTTTGTTAAACCACTCTCATAAAACAGTATTAATAGTTTGCTAAACCACTCTCATAAAACAGTATTATTTGTTTGTTAAACCACTCTCATAAAACTGTTGTGTTAGTTTGTTAAACCACTCTCATAAAACAGTATTATTAGTTTGTTAAACCACTCTCATAAAACGGTATTATTAGTTTGTTAAACCACTCTCATAAAACAATATTATTAGTTTGTTAAACCACTCTCATAAAATAATATTATTAGTTTGTTAAACCACTCTCATAAAACAATATTATTAGTTTGTTAAACCACTCTCATAAAACAATATTATTAGATTGTTAAACCACTCTCATAAAACAATATTATTAGTTTGTTAAACCACTCTCATAAAGCAGTATTATTTGTTTGTTAAACCACTCTCATAAAACAATATTATTAGGTTGTGAAACCACTCTCATAAAACAATATTATTAGTTTGTTAAACCACTCTCATAAAACAATATTATTAGATTGTTAAACCACTCTCATAAAACAATATTATTAGTTTGTTAAACCCCTCTCATAAAGCAGTATTATTTGTTTGTTAAACCACTCTCATAAAACAATATTATTAGATTGTTAAACCACTCTCGTAAAACAATATTATTAGATTGTTAAACCACTCTCATAAAACA
>MUZC01003912.1:451405-492294 GCA_002072015.1 Radix auricularia | reverse complement strand
AAAAACAATTATACGCTTTTATTTTTTAATTTTAAAATAAAGGATTTTTTGAAAATATAGATATCGTATACATCAGTATGGAGACATTTATTAATTATAAAATTACTTACTTACCTAACTTTTATAGCAAAAAAATCGTCTATTATGTTATCAAAATTTAAATTATTTGTAATATCTTGTTCTATGAACGATATTGCAGGATTTTGTAGTCTTAAATCACTCATTGTGGAACGAATATAATTTCTTTTCAACTTCAGTTTCGAGAAGCTCTTTTCACAACTGTATACACTAATAGCAATTGTTTAAAAAATATTTTTAGAAAAATTATATTGTTGGGTAAAGAATTTTCCAATCTATAATGTTGAATATATTTTAATAGATCAATGGGGCATTTCCCCCCGTTTTATTTTTTTAACATAATGCCTCTTCTTCTAGTGTATATACAGCTAGGTCTGGTCTTAGGCTACTGCAATCTATGCGATCGCAGTGGGCTCCACGCTTTCATAGGCCCCACATATCCTTAATTATCACTTTTTATTCTTATAAATACCTTATCCCTACACAAATTGCGGGCCCCGCGCAATCCTTTTAGCATACTAGGCTGCATAGGGCCCGCAGAAATGTTTTTTGTTATTGTAAATAATGAAATTTATTTGATGTTCAAATTCTTAATTTAGTAGGTTACATGAAATATTATACACGAACATTTTCTTTCAAGGACTGATGAGCGCGTTCTTTTATGTTCTTTTGTAATTACATCCATGGATAAAAACATTACTCGATGTACTTCTTGCTCTAAACTCTAAAGATAGAACCAATGTTTCTGAATTTTCCCCCACGCATATTTTTATAATTCTAAATCGGTGTTCAGCTGTTATCTACAACTCTTTATAACAGCGTTCTGTATTTGCGCATATCTTTGTTCCATGATATGGGTTTGAATTAATTTTTATTTTAAAAAAGACGGTTTCGTATAAATTGAGATACATTCCAGCATCTGATCTCGTTTTACTATTTACTTCAGATGTAATTTTTTCCAAGACGCTTGAAATTTTTAGGTTTGTTTTTTTTTCGAAAATTAGTTATGCTATTGTGGTGTTTATTAACGGAGAAATTTGAATATATACATGTTCTTGCTTTAAATCTTAATAATTTTTCATAAAATAGAAGAATTCAAATTATTTACACATTTTTAATTGGATAGGCGTAGCATTTTTAATGAATAACAGTATTTTAATGAAAATCACAAACTATTCGTTCTGTTTTAATGCTATAAAAACAAAATGAAATAAATTTTTAATAAGTTACATTACAATACTTTTATAAAAACTGAAAAATTATCATAAGTTACTACTTACAAGTTAAACAGTAAACACACTATTTGAATCACCATGTCATGTAGGTACTCGTTAGCGCATCGGTCTGCTTAGCCTATGTCTAAATTCCACGCAAAAACAATCGCAACGATATTAAGACTACATATATTCTGACCAGCGGTGATGTGTTGCTATTTTTTGTGCAGTTTTCTTATAAAAACACCATTAATGACAAATACTGCTAAATTTTCCATACAATTCGATTCCTTTTTCCGCAATGTTTAATTTTTTAATGGTTTTGCGATAGTTATAACACCACTATATCGTCAAACAAATGTTGCACGAATCCGTTATTTAAGACTCGAAATTAAGAATATTTTTTCCACATTGGTTTTTCCCCTTCAAAAGAAAAAGGGCGGTTGTCGAAAATGGCTTTTCTTTTCAAATGCCCACAAGTGCCGCCCTCTGAATGAGTACCGCCCGGGGCGAACCGCCCCCTTTCCAGCTACGCCTCTGGTTTCACGGCTTAATAATTTAATGGTGTTATTCTGGTCAGTTTTGAATATTCTTCAGTAATGAATCTTGCAGCTGGATACAGAAGATGCATATATTAGTATAGATCTCATCAATTAAATAAGAACATGTCATTGTTTATTCATTCAAAGAGAATGCCACATCTTGAGTGCGAGATACAGAGTGAGACAGAGAAAATTAGATAGAGAGTGTGTGCGAGAGATAATAAAGATATATATATATATATATANAGAGAGAGAGAGAGAGAGAGAGAGAGAGAGGGGGGGGGTGGGGAGAGAAAGATAGAAAGAGTGAGAGAGGGGGATACAAAGATAAACTATTTACGTTTAAATGAGAAATTAAATTAATATAAACAGAGTTTCTTTAATTCTATTATCTCGTTAATATTCTACGCAAGTCCCGTTATTTTTCAACCTAATCTTACTCAGGATAGAGATCTCATTTTCGCAATGTTTCTTAACTATAACTTAAACTTTAAGAAGAATTTTGAAAACATTCAAGCATTTAATAAAAGTTTTACCATTGTTTTCTCGTGCTACAGAACTTGGTTATGGCCACACCTGTAGCGCCACCTCGTTCTGAAATGCCACTCTCACCTGTAATGTTGGGACGTGTTCATGTACCCGTGACCAGTTCTTTGACACCAACAGGCAGACATGTGTAGCTAGTAAGTCAGTGTCTGCTCACTTGATTTGTTTTAACATAAATGGTTGGTAATAGGTGGTATTTATTACGCTTTTCTGGCGAATAAATATATTTTATTCTATAAATTAGAAATCTTCCAAGTTCAAATTGCAGTTGCAACACATTACTGGTCTTAGAAACTTGTCTATGCACTTAACATTCACCTGCTGATCCCAGAGCCTTTCTCTAAATCAAGTTTAACACTTTTAGTATTGCTTTAAGAAGCTGCATTCAGTGATGTATAGTCGGATTATGATATTACTATGATGAATTATGTGATTCTTTTAATGCATTATCAAAACTATTCATGGATCAAAACTTAACAACGGAGAGAATTATATCAACGGTGAATACAAGAACAATTATAAAAAAAAATATCGGTTAACCAAGGTAGATGAGCTAGGTATGACGACCCAAGCTCCGAATTGTTGCTTCACTGTATAATTCATAATCGTTTGGAAAACAATGTTTAATGAATTAGAGAGGAATAATGTGGGACCATTAATGTTCTCTTTCATAGACAGCTCAAAATAAATGTGTTAGCCCTAGTGTACATATTAAAAGATAAACTTCTGTATTTTATGTGTTGCATCTTTTCTTACACAACACTCGATAGCTTAATGTGATTAAATAAATATTTTTTGAATGTTCATTATAATATGCAACGCTAGATAATTCAAAAATCCTAAATATTAGTACTGTCTTAAATATTTAAATAATTTATAGTAAAAATGAAAGCTCGATTTGATCACGGGAAAGGGTTATAAAAACATGTTTAATATAATGCGTTATATATTTACAGATGTGGAATTTATTATAAAAAAAGTATCGCCAATATAATATTCAAAGAACAGCGTGAAAGGAAAATAATAACAAATGTGTTCAATATAATACGCACCGTGACACTCTAACTCAATATATAACACGTAAAATAGAGATAATCTAAAAAAAATCATTTAATTTAATTACAGAACAATTGATTGATCTGAAATTTTGTTAGAACATTTTTATTGTTGGCACAAGTCTGCCTGCAAAATTTCTGCTTGTTAGCATTCGAAAAAGTGTGTTAAGAATCGATCAGAAGTTTTTTCGGCAAACAATCAATCAAACAACATCAAACGCCACGAGTTAATGTAAAGGATTTTAAAATAATGCCCAGACGTCCATCCATTGCTGATATACTGAGGTAGCCGGGCAGAATGCCCTATCTAAGATGAAGGGCAATTAATCTGGTAGGCCGGATGATAATATAAGAAAAGGTGGGAGTTGACTTTGTCATGGTGGTTATCATTTAAACTGAAATTTTAAATTTTGATAAGAAAATGATTTTACTTTGACATTTTTTGAAATAACATTAACATCCGCTAATATTACTGATGGATTAAAGCTGAATTTGGTAGCCAAAATTTTTAAACTTTTATTACGGTGGATAAGATTATAATTATATCATTTTCAACCTTTCAGCAAGTCTATTGTTTCAAAGACGTATTATTTGTAACCTATAGTATATTTTATATTTAAAGATGACATTTGTCTATGATCTGTTTTGAAGATACAATTCTCTAGAAGAATGTCACTATCTATTTGTATCTCAGGATTTCCCTTGGGTCAAACATGCTTATCTGATTCCCAATGTGTTGAGGCTCTGACCTGTAACAACGGGAGATGTAACTGTATGTCGGATCGTGACCGACACTTCAAGGTTACGTGTCAAACAGGTAGTTAGTTGACGTAGTTACGTGTCAAATAGGTATTTGACTTTGCTGTTTATAGAATCGTTAAATTATTGAAGAGAAATATGAACATTTTTACGATCAGTGGCGTGCAACACAACATCAGAGTTGCGCACTATGTCACAGAGCAGACTGCAACCTCTTTTGGGGGCACAAACTTCTAATGCAGTACATAAAATATAAAAGCTTTTCAGTGCACAGTTTGAATATTTTCAGACTTTGTTTATAGTCGCCATTCGTCCGTTAGTTAGCGTCACAGTTTTTGTTTGTCACGAGATCATCTCCCTCAATCGTCTGCCTCCAGGAAACCTGCACGATTGTAGAACATGTTTTTATTTTTAGTGCGTTCAACTTTGTCTTCAAAAGAAAGTCTTTTTTTTTTTAAATTAAAAAAAAAATAAAAGACTTTCTTTTCGCTGAATGTTCATTTTTTTGTCGTAATTATTTTTGTCAACTCGTCTCACATAAGATATGTCATAATAAAGAGTCCAGTTCTTTTAATCCGGTTTCAGTGTTTTTTAATATGAGTTTTGTTGATAATTTTGTAGTTTTAATTGTAATGCCACAAACTAAATAAAAAAAGAGAACATAAAATACATGGAGGTGTAGGCCAACTTATCAAGACGTAGACTTACAGAGTGCAGACAGGTCTACTCGAATATAATAGTTAATGTCTAGATACTCCTCCTTGGTAAATAAAATGTCTTTTAAAAAAAAATTAAAAACAAATATTTGAAATAAATTTGTAGGTGTAAACGTGTGTCATAAAATAAATATGCAGATTTTTGCAGAGAAATATTTTAAAACCAATTAGATCAATTTGTAAAATATTTATAATTCAACTATGTGTACAAATTTGCTTTAGTGTAGGAATAGAACAATGATGTTATATAATATAAGGGTATTTAATGAAAAATTTAATGGTGCTTGACTCGGGAAAGGTGGTGAATGGAAATTTTTAAAAAGACAATATTTAATTTAAAGTCTAAAATAATAAATGTTTAAAATTTCATTAATTTTAGTCAGCTATAGTAAACTCTAGTGTATGCCTGTCAACGGGTACCCGGGACCCGGGTACCCGTTGCCATCAGATTACCCGGGTAGTAAAATTCCGCCCGGGTACCCGTGAAAATGTAACTTTAATGTCTATATTAACGGAGGCCAAAATTTGGCTCCCATTCGGCTTTTTTTTTTTTTTCGAAATAATTTTTCAAATGAAAATGTTTGTTTGAAATAAATGCAGTAAATTATATCTAAGGAGAAATATCTGTCAACGTGAAATGTACTTTGATACATCTTTTTTTATCAACGTGAAAAATAAATCACAAACACAAAAGGTTTTGGCGCTTTAAAAGAATCATATAGATAAGGAAAATTGAAGTCCTCAGCCAAAAATAATGATGTTAGAGATAAAAGCGGCGTTTGTTAGTAAAAAAAAAATCCCTTCTGTGACAGTAACTTCGCATTGAAATACGCCGATTGATACTAGCTAATGTTGTTTATCTACCCCCCTCTCCTCCCTTCATTCATATAACCCACACCCCTTGCATTCGCTTGTGCTTCTTGTGTGAATTAACACGTGTTGACCTAGAAAAACTGATGTACAAGGTTGTCAGTATTTAAAATTAATAAATTAATCCCTTACTTACAATTTCAAATGGGTAAGTCATCGGCCGGGGGGCGGGACTGCATAGAGATGAATGAGACCGTGTTTGGTATTGTTAATAAAAACATCCCTGCTTTAAACATTAAAGTTACTTTGAAATACGCCGACATAGGATTTCCGATGGTAGACGTTGTTTATCTCCCCCCTCCCCCATTCGATTGTGTTTTGCGTGTTCGTTTCCACGAGTGCCTCATTTTAAAAAAAAAATATTAATACACCAAAATTTGTAATTTTTAAAAATTCAATAAATAAGTTACCAACAGTCTAATAAAATAAAATGACGCTTAGCACCTACGGAGAAGGCGATCGTACATTTGTGACGAAGGGGGTGTGTGTTTTAGAAATGTGACATCACATCAAAACGTGCAACTTAAAATGAAAGTTCCACTTAAAGTCTTGAATGCTTACAATTTATTTATTGACGATTTACATGAATTTTCACGTGTATCGATTTAATAGAGTTCAACTTCACATTATATACAAACTTANTATTATGGGGGAGGGGGGCGCGGCTGCAAATCTTTGTTCTAAGGGGGTTCTAAGTTTTTGTGACAATGGCGGGGAGGGGGGGGTATAAATCAGCCACAATCACGTGACGTCACTTTTAGACGTCGGCCGTGTGGTTACTGAGAAATAAGGGGCATGGAAGGTGGCTAGGTTGCATAGTATAGCTGTATGACGGTGAAAATTATGCTATGTTTGGAACGGGTAACCCGGGTACCCATTCGAAATTTGGACGGGTACCCGGGAAGCATTTTTCAAAAAATTGACAGCCCTACTCTAGTGAGGTAAAAACTGAAAGCTAAACTTCATGTTGGGGAGGGTATTGTTAGACTGAAATGCTATAATACTGATGTTGAAAGATTTGAGCTTTTTATTTATTATTTTATTATGTACTCCTTGCATTTCTGAATAATTTTAATTTAATTCCAACGAACATAGATATTTGAATAACTTCAGCTTCAGACATAATTTCAGCAATATGCTCTGTACATTTTTTTTCATTAGCACATCATTAAATAAGAAATCATTAATTAAATCTTCACAAACTTGATAATTAATTATTATATTATATTTTATTATAATTGTATTTTGAGTAAAACTTATATATTTTAAAGATGTAATTAAAATAGGGAATGGGCTTTGTAGATGACAAATCTGGCAAACAATTGTAATTTTTTGAGTGGGACGTCATATTCTTTATGGAAGGAGCGTTTGTAACAGATAAGATAAAGAATTTTTAAAATTGTGAAAAATATATTTTTATTTTTACACCAATCTGCGGATACTAAACTCAGTGGCGGATTTAGCTTTGTCTGCGTGGGGAGGGGCAGGAGAATTTCAGGGTGCGCCGCCAAATATTTACTATTAACTGAGCAACCCGTAAATACTGTGAAAGCTTTAGTCACACACTTGTTACTTGTTATCCAAACACTGAACTCCAAATCAGAATGAACAACTAGTTATGTTTAATTCCTCAGCATCTTTACTATCTTATCAAACTAACATTTCGTGTCTACTCAGTGTGTCCTAACTCTGTCCTATCACTACATCTCTCTCCGTCTATCTGTCCGTGTGTCCCTAACTCTCTCTGTCGTGTGTTCGTCAGTGCATCCCCTTTATACCCGTCCGCCTCCGCACCTATACGGTCAAGCTTGTACCACCTCTGGCGAGACTGCCACACCCAGGCCTGCCTCCGTCCACAAGCTTGCCTCGTTTCTCGCCCGCACCCTTATCGCTTCACAGGACACCGCTGGTCCGTGTGTCCCTAACTCTCTCTGTCGTGTGTTCGTCAGTGCATCCCCTTTATACCCGTCCGCCTCCGCACCTATACGGTCAAGCTTGTACCACCTCTGGCGAGACTGCCACACCCAGGCCTGCCTCCGTCCACAAGCTTGCCTCGTTTCTCGCCCGCACCCTTATCGCTTCACAGGACACCGCTGGCCCGTGGCCAATCCCCGTCCACATTAAGGGACCCAAGCTTGTCATCCGTCACCAGGATCCCAGGTTGGCCTCGTTCCTCGGCCGCACCCTTCCAGCTTCAAAGGACCCGTCCCTCCGAGCGCCGACAATTCGCCCCAGGGCCTCCACAATACTAATACTGATGGACTTTTTGATGCATAAAATATTTGAATGTATAACATTCAACGAATTTTTCTTTAAGGCTAATGTCGTGTTTGTAAATTTTGCATAAACTTTGAAAATAATCTTTATTTTACCGAAGTTTGTGATGGATCAATACAATAGAAATAAATAAATGTGCCCCGAAAGTCATTAAATTGATCATCTATTTCTGTTACAAGTGTATCCAAGATAGATTTAAAGCTTGTATTTGGATTATTATCCCTTTCATCTGTGCTAGGTTCGCCTGCCATACTTTTTTTCCCCAATCTTCTTTCCTTTAAATTAATTTTTTAAAATCTAGTTTGATTTGATTTTTGTTAATAAATGATTGTTAACATATATCTACTTTAAGTTTCAGAATTTCAAAAGCTTTATCGCTTCTCATTTCAAAAAATTTATTTCTTCCAACATTGATAAATTTTTTTGCCTATGCAATGTCAATGCTTTTGCGCTGAAAGTATTTTGATAACACACAGAAATTATCCAACAACTTTTGTACAAATAACATTAAAAAAACTAAAGAATATTTTGCTATTAAAACAGATAGTCCCATAGCTTCTGCTCTGACACTTCCCTTTTATTCTATTGATTCTCATGAATTTATCTTCTATAGTGGCTAGAATAGCAGAGAATGATCCTACAACTGCATCAACTGCATGCTTACGGCTAGCCCATCTTGTATCAGAAAGTCATTTTAGCGTAGCTACTGTTGATTCCTATTGAGATTTATGATGCTCTTTAAGAGTTTCTAGACGTGGTAAACGAGATGTAAAGAATGCATACAACATTTCAGCTGTGCCAAAAATGAACTGTACATCACAGTTTTTATACTGACCAAATTCAAATCATGGGCACACGAATGAACATAGATGGAATTGGGTGAAAGTTTCTTTAAATGAGTTTGAAGACCACTCTTAATTCCAGACATCACAGATGTGCAATCTAATGCCTGTCCTCGACAGAATGTTTCGCTTTTGTAATTGGTAGATCCTTTAAAATCCTCTCAGCAAATACGGCAATATTGCTGTTTTCTAAAGTATAAAAGCATGGCCAGATTAAGTCATCTTGTTGGCCTTGGCACAAACCAACATGGGTGCCACCTTCTGCCTCTGGTCCCTATCCTCCACTGACCACGGGTATGCACAAACACACAAAAAAGAAACACAAACTAACAATTAACAACAGCTGTTAACATATATGTTTGTGCTAATTTCATTCAAATGAAAGATAGATTCTACAATTTACGTATTTAAATTTAAACTAAAAGTTAATTTTAAAAAAAAATAATAGACAAAAAATCTGTAACTTTTAAAATATTTTACATTTGGTAAAAAATTTTAGCACATCCTTAGCGTTAGTTGTGCACACGTCTGCCTCAATCATCAGCAGAGAGAAGGAACCATTTCTTGTTTCCTCTACTTGGAGTTTATACCTTTCAGCTGAGAAAAAGAGCCCTTAGCCTTATTTTTTTTATTCGCAAGGCGATTTTTACATTTAGAAAAGTACACTTGATGTTGTCTCTACCCCTTTGTATAGTTCAGCATGACTTGACGTGTTGTATTAAGATATTGATGCAAGAAACTCGTTACGAATATAAGAGTGGAACTTTCGTAGTTCAGTGCAGATCTTCAGGATAAGCATTTATTAGTACTTAAAAAACACTGAGATGTTTATGGTACATCGATCACACAAGAAAATCGAATCTCTATATCATTAAATACCCGTTCTTGTCTACTCATCTCTGCCCCAAGTTTGTCAACAATGGCATAGAAATTAGATTTAGTAAAATCTTTTCTGACATTCAGAGATACCTCAGGGGCATCACCATCAATGAACACTTTCTTTTACGATTACAGGTCAAAATTGACCTGGTTTTATTTCTTTTTCAGCTTCGTCAAGCCTTTCAAATTCATTCCTAGATTCAGACAAGTGATCTGCTAGTGAATAAAACAAGTCAGCACACTTATTGAAGTTCACGTACTCATTTTGCAACGCTTGACTGACTCTGTGAAAATGTTGTAACGCTTCTTCCCAAAAGACAAGCATGAGAGAAAATTCTAATTTTTGCACCTTCTTTGTTGTTTCTGCTTCTCTTTTGGTGTCGCCCTTCTGTGACAGGTCTTCTTGTAAAAATGTAAACATTATAACGCTTTTATAATATTGTGATGAGACTTAAGAATATTGCGACTCGATTTTTCATTGGCAATTGGATAATGTCATGTCGATTACGCATGTCTATTTAGACAATATACACATTTTTCTTGAGGACTTGTGGTAGCTTCAAACGCTAATTGCCCTAGGCACGTGCCTTGTTTGCCTCATGGTTAATTCAGGCCTATATAAAAGCCTATAAATCTTTCCAGAGCATGTCCTGATATTAAAACTGAACGTTAAGATACTGACATCTGATTAATATTAGATATATCAACGGTTTAATCAATAACAAAGGAAAAGAATTGTGCAGAATTAACTTCATAATCAATTATCGCCCATAATTCAGATGCAAGTGATTGAATTAAATCAATTTGCACATCATGGCTTAAATAAAGTTCATTCTTCTTTTCAAACTTTAGATAACTCTCTTAAGTGAAATCATATTAATTTTGGCTAATAAATATAAAATTTATGCTAAAATTTATGCTTTTGTATTTCCCATTTTGTTAACATTTGTAAAAATGCAAATTTTTGCTTAGGTCTCGGTTCTCGTCTGCTGCCTGGAGGCCCGAACACTCTAGGTAGTATTATTTAAGATTACTACTTTTACAATTCTTCGACAAGTAGCATAAAAGCCAAAGTCATGCCAGATGTTTTAGGGGCTGGAAACTGTGAAGGGGCTTATTTCACTACCACTTCAGTACAGGGAAGATAGTGCACCAATCCTTGTTGCAATGGAAAAAATTCGTGCCGGTACGCCATACTAAAATGTTTGAGAAGCACTGCTCAATGCTACTGATTATATTGAAAGGTTTAAATCAGAGAAATATTTATTCAATGTTCGGCGAACTTCCTGTTTGCTGTCGAGAAGATTCTCTATGTGGAGTAGTTCACGGATGGTTGCACAAACCAACGCCTCAAAAATATACCCAAGAACGACTACCCCTGTCCCAAGAATTATGTGGACACATCTGCACAAACATGCAGCTCTATTTTACTCTGGTATATGACTCATCAGCCTGTTATAAAGGTTTTCCATGAGGATTTACTGAGTGCAACAAACCATAAAGTTTGACGTATGCCTTGAGGTGTCTTAAAAGTGCAGACAGGCGAGATAAAAAAAACTCTGAGAATGTTGCTTAGAATTTCACTATTTCTCGTTTTTCTGCAGCTTTATATTACTGATGTGGTAAGTGCCATTTAATTATATTTATTTTATTATGAAACTTTTGAAAGGGGTTAAACTTTTAATTAAATATGAAAGAATTTAATAACAGTAATTGAACCAAACATAAAAATTCCCTAATTTCATGTATGTGAAGAGATGTCATATAATATATTTTTTTGGTGTTACTTTTAATTATGAGACGGTCAAACATCTTACTCACAGGTAATTTGAAAATGTATTTTTATACTTTTATTTGAGCTGTAGTCACATAAAAAATAGACAGTTGAAATATGGTCTATTAAATTTTAATATTTTGAGAAAGAAACAATTCGTTGTTATATTGATACTTCTTGCGTTTAAATTAAGAGGACACAAATCTTGTGTCATGCTAATATTTTATTGAAGTTAGCAATGTTCAGCAGTGAATATTTATGTATTCTGACTTAAGTCTACATTTCAATAAACTATTGTCAGCACATGCGTAAGTTTATTCACAATATTAAACATTAACAAATGGGTTATATGAGCGAGATAAGTAAGGCAAGACTCGATCGAGCACAATGTTGCAGGCCATGGAGGACGAACATCCATACTTTTCCTTTACTTTGTCTTAATAGTGTTTATTGTTTAAAAAAAAACTAGGCACGCGTAGGTAAAATGTGGGAAACTTGAAAAAACGAGCCGTGAGTAGAATTTCAACACGTACGGGATATTTTGCACTCACATAAAACCAAAAAGATGAACAGATCTCACGGTTCCTAAATTCCGTTAGATCCTGTATCCACAGTTAGCTACAGCAATGTATCTTTCAAAGCTACAGATGAATCAACTTTCGATGCAATAAATGAATTGCGATAAACGGTCAAATATTTTTGCAATTTTGCCAAATACTCAATGATGGCATCAAACTCTTCACAATCATTTTCGATAATTGTAGCCAAAATTGTGACGCATCTCGAAACAATCTGCTGATATTCGACTCTTTCATTCGTCTAAATTTCTCGTCTGCCATTGTAAGTTATGAAGCCATCCTTCCTTGCATGGAGACATCGGGGTAATGTAAAATGGGAAAAAGATATCACCACGTACGTCAACTTGGCTTTCTTATTCAGGTATCAAGATAGTTGAGACACATACGTCAGTTGTGGATGGCCCCTTACCCAATTTACACTGTTACAAACAAATTTCTTGGCTTTAAAAACTGACGACTTTGGGTCTCTACTCATCCACACAGCCAGCAGAGCTTAATCAAATGTATAAAATTTTAAAAACAAAAACAATATTTTATAATATGTAAAATAGTGAGCCAATCAAATCAAGTTTTCGATTATTAAGACTATCAGGTGTGAATAGCGATCAGTTTAATAGATAAGATTTATTAATTTATTTAATTTATTATATTTTCAAGGGTTCTGCAAACATTTCTACACTTTTATAATAAAATATAAAAAGATTAGGGGCCCCAAAACATTAGGGGTCCCTTGCTATAATATAGCCCGTTCAGCCCCCCTCTAATCCGCCATAGATGTCCTCTGGCCATCACTTAGTCTAGCCCTCGTAACATGTCATAATGTAACATGTGCCAGCAAACGTCTAGTCACTATTAGTATACTCAGATAAGTCACTCCCTCACGACTTAACCCTTAGATCTCAGCCAGTCTTCCAGAACCAAATAACTGGACACATAGAATTTTTACTTTTTGGTGTCATCCATTGTCATGGTATCACCCATTGCGGTCCGCAACCCCCTCCCCCAGTGACGCCACTTAATTCTGAAGGTTATATGTACTATTTTAGATTAAATAATAGTAACAATGCACGTCTTTTAAAAATATAACTATTTTTTTAAAAATTAACTTAAAAACATTCAATGCATAGTTTAAATTTAATTTTATAAATAAAATTTTAAAACAGCTCTTTGGATTTTTTGGGAGATAAATGAGATAAATCTTATCCCCCCTTTCCTTCTTTTTCATTAACTTGTGTGTCCATATCAAATCACATTACGTGTTGTGTTCAATGAATTCTATACTTATAACAGGGGCCCATAGTTAACTGCCCTTACCGGCGTCGGCGTAAAGCTGGCTGTTGTCCAGGTAGGTAATTTTTGTTTAAAACAAAACTAGTTTCCGTTATAGTCAATGTTTTTCTTTCAGATGCAATATCTAATCAAAGTGTATCCATTATATGTAACAAGTGACAATTTAGATTTAAAGTTTAATAGTTTTTTGCAGTACAATACGATTAAATGAGAGACATTTTTATGAAGATTTTTTCTTTAAACGATGTCCTTCTCAAAGCTTTAAACACCCAGTAAACAGTTGGATAATATTTCTAAAGAGCTGCATTTACCAATAACTAATCAGATTTGCGGGATCAGTGACATTACTCTATTTATGCCAACAATTAAACGTAAACATTGTCTGTAAGTATTTTGTTTCTATCCCTTTCCAATAAAACAACACCAGAGAATTATTACAATCGAGATGGGTGTACTACTGAATGCTATTTCCATTGTGTCAGTGGATACAGGTGTGTCAATGATCGGTGTCTTACAGGTAATTTTAAAATGTTATCCGTTTCAGTATCTTTCTAGCTACTACCATCTCCTTACCTTCCTACCTACGTAACTACATTTCTTCTTATCCTACACAAGAGCAGTACAAACAAAAGCTCCGCTCCTTTTATCATAATTTTCACATGTCTATTATGACTGTCACAGCTGGAATTAAGGCGGCGGAAATTAACGATTAATTTTCGATTAATCGATTTAAAAGTTATCGATTAAAATTATTTTAATCGATAAAATTTTGATTAGATTGAAGAGGTTATTTTAAATAATTTTTCCGATTTCTTATTACTAATTAATTATAGTTTGCTTTTTTTACGTACAAACTTCTCCACATAAGAAAAAAGATTTTGTAAGAGTAAACTTTAAAATAAGCTCTTATATTTAAAATTAAAAATGTTAATTGCCTGTTTTTGTTACTTCCCTTGAAAATTTCAGTTTAATGACGTCATACATCTTATTTTTAGCTTAATCAAAATTATCGATTATTTATACGGTAATTTCTCACAAGTTAACGATTAAATTTAAATTAATCGATAACAGTCCTAGTTGGAATACTTATGAAATAATCAAAACATGAGCTTATTAAGTTTCAAGCAGAAAAAGAAATGAATAAGATTAATATAAATAAACAGAAAAGGAGCAGACAAGTCGGTTACAGACAAGTTGTACGAAACATCACGTTGTGTTTTGATGTGTAAATGGACCTCTCTTAGTGTCTGAAAAGATCACTTCTAGCTCTCTTCACTGCGTTTTACTTTTGTTTTGTTTGTTATGTATATGACTTTCTTTACTTCTTTATTAATCGTATATATAGTCAGTTACACGGATTATCAATTTTGTTTGTTATAACTGTTCGGTTACTAAGTTAATCGTTATATAATTTAAATGTATTAACATGTTAGGATACGTGACAAGTAGACTAACAATAGATATCACACAAGAAAGGCCTTTTAGTATTCAAATTACTGATCACAATTTACTTAGTTTATGTCCAAATTTAGCTTTGTTATACTTTCCGATGAATTCATGTACGCACTATTTTTTTTATTAGTACGAGTATTAATGGCTTGACAAGTCGGACAGAAAGGGAGCATTAAGAAATTCTTACATTTTGTCCACATAACTATGCAAAAGATTAAAAACTACTGCTACTTTTCATCTTCTTGAATTAACTTGACTCTTGGCTTGACGTTATTTATTTTGATTGTACAAATGTTTTAATGGAAATCTGTTTACAATTTATAAACGCTAACACGATACCGGAAATACGTCAGTTTCATCATAATCATTCACAATAATAATACAGCACTCAACATCAATACGTACCCGTATTTATACCGGATCTATGGAACACACGAGATAAGAATCCTCTTTATAAACGAAGTACACACACAATGTCTACACACATCCACCCATACATCCTTCCACTCACTCAATCCACGCATTCATTCATCCATCTATTCGTTCATCCATCCATCAATCCGTCCGTCCATCCACCATCAATCCCTTTATCCATTAATCTATGCATGCACCCACCTATCAATCTGTCAATCAATCCATCAATCAATTCATCTACCCCTCCATCCATCCATCCATCAATCAATCTATAAATCCTTCAATCCATCCATCTATCCTTCCAACCACCAACACATGCATCCATCCATCTATCCATTCATACATCCATCAATTGTCCATCCATCCATCCATCTAAACATCCATTCATCAATCCCTTCATCCATCCACCTATGAATCCGTCCATCCACGAATCCATTCCTCAATCAATCTATCCATCCATCCGTCAGTCCGTTCCTCCTTCCACATACCCACCCACCCATCCATTCACCCATCCATGTTTTTCATAATACATCTCTTTATGCTAATCATTTGATTTAGTTTTATTATCATACTTTTAAACATTGAAGTAAAAGACTACGGACAAAGCTGTCGGTCAACTGAAGAATGTCAGCGGGGATTGACATGCGATGGTACTTGCAAATGTTCCCCCAATCAGGACTTTAAGAACGGCACATGTCAGACAAGTAAGTAATAAAACTTTGATCAGCTGGAGAGACACATAGAAAGAGAGAACGTGGGGGGGGGGGGGTCAAGGTAGGAAGAATGAAATATAAAAAGGTTCAGAATATGAAAGATTAGAGAAGATTCGTCAAATATTGTGAAGATCCGCGGGCTGTTCTATGTTTATCTATCCTTATCTACTCTCACTGTTATTCTGCTCTTCACACACCTTGTTAATTATTCTTAAAACACTGAACACCAAGGCAGAATGTACACTTCATTACTTTTAATCACTTCACTTCTGTACATTCATTATTCGTGCATCTCTCTCTAACACATGTGTCTCTCTACCTCTGCCTCCTACTTCATAACCCTTCTCTCTCCATGCGTGTCTCTATACGTTTGTCCGTCTGTCTGTCCCCGTCCGAGCCTCTTATTCTCTCAGACTCCGCCTCCTCCAACGTTCACTGTCCGACGGCCCTGTCAATCAAATTGTATCACCCCTAAGTAAGACGGGGGTAGGTGGGTGTACCCCGTCATGGTCAGTAATCCCCCTTTCCTTGTCTCACCCGCTCGCCATGTCGGCTCCTTCATCTAACTTACGCCCGAGTATCTCGGTCTGCCATACCTGACACCTGGGCTAGATAATTTGCCCGTGGTCAACTCACGTCTACAAAGCCTCGTTCGTCCTTTGATTCCCAAAGTTCGCACCTCTGGTGTCTGGCCTCACCCGTAGTCCTGGACTAGCGGCTCTGGCCACCTGGACTCGCCCGCGGCACCTCAAAGGCCAAACATACGCAGCGCCCTAACCGCCCTAAACTCCCCATAATATACAAGTCGGGCTTAGGACAGTACTCAATATCCTACACTCGGAAGAAGATCAGCAGCGCCAAGCCAAGTGCACACGAGTTTCTATGGGTAGGACCAAAGTGAGTGATCATCAATGACCTACATAGGGTGTTAACCCCACTTAAAGTTTTCCTCAGAGCTGGCGTCCGCTACGTTTTTCGCTGTACCTTTTGCTAATCCGTACTGGCTCTCCTGTCCCTAAACCGGCACGCTCAATGGCGATACTAGTAAATGAGGGGGGTGAAACGGTCGCTTCCGTATAACCCGACACTCAACGGGTTCTATGGTTTTCATCGTCGGCATTGCATCTGATGCTCTGCCTAAGATCCGTACAGCGACAGTAGTCATATTTAACTAGCACCTAACTTTTCGGACTTCGACATTGCCTTCTAAGAGTTGTCAGTTTCGGGTTGCTGCCAGCTCCAACCCCTACTCGTCTGTCTAGCTACGTAGAGTCAAACCCCTTTTTGACTGAAGACAGCACTACAATAGACTAAGTCAATGTCAATGAACCGTATCAAAAACAGTTAAATTTCTTAAGTACATATTAAAAAGATAATCTGCACTAGATATTATTGGAGAGGGAGAAAATCTGAAAGCCGGATAAAATATCTGAGCAGATTGTGTAAAAAAAATGAAGTTTTTTAAAATTAAAAAAAAAAGTATTTCCTTTAAAGAAAAATAATTTCAAAATAATATAATAATATAAATCTAGTTGGAGCTAACATATAGTTCATTTCACTTAAAAATACGTTAAAAAAATTGAACTCCCCTATTTTGTAACAAGACACAAAAGCAGAACACTTTCAGTTATGAAAATATGTTCAGATGAAAAGTATACAGTTTATCATTTAATGTAGAGAGAGCTTATGAAGGGAAAGTTTAACAAAATATTTCTTACGCTATCCTTGACAAAACTCTCAAGGACAAAAGCTTAAAAATACTTTAACCTGAATTCTTGATCTCGTGACTAAGGTACACGATGAATTTCATAAAATGACGAATGGCTTTAAATATATTAAAATAACAAACGGTAACATTTCTGTTTGCTTTTTTAAAGGCTCTGCCGAGAAAAAAAGTGCTAACCTCTAATCAAATAATGAGCTTTCTAACGTTTAACCTTTGTGTACCAGTAGACTCGTTGTTTTAATATAATTCTTTTGCCAAATTCGTTAAATTTAACAATTAGATCTATATTTCAGTTTTATTAAACAATAATAATTGTTACAGCATATCGCGTCTTGTCACAGATACTTAATTTGTTCAAGCATCAATCAAAAGGAAGTAATGTTTTTTTGAGAGAATATCACACATGCTTAAAAAATAATTTGACTAACGAGTAGTGTTAGATACCAACCCCAGCTCTCGATGGGTCAAGGTTACATCTTCCAGCTAATAGGCGATTAGCGCCACCCACACGTCAACGTGAGATACTACATGTATTTTCCATAATATTCTGGACGTACATAGTGGTCTATAAATGACCAAGTAAGTCAGTGCTTGAGATGACTTCGAGCTTGTGCTCTTCCTGTCTATAAATGACCAGAAAGGTTATTGTTCTCGATGGTTTCAGAACTAGAAGGTTCCTGTAATGTTGGTACAAATAGGACGTGGAAATACGGTGGAAGAGAAGACAGAAGCACGGAAAGTTTGTGTGTGTGTGTGTGTGTGTGTGTGTGTGTGAGAGAGAGAGAGAGAGAGAGAGAGAGAGAAGGGGAGATAACGCACATTCGCATACTATTGTCAATAACGTTATTTATTGTCGCTACCTGTTATTATTGCTATTGTGAGCGATCAATTCTTATCACATTGAATTTATTTTAGGATGCTCTTTTTATTTTAGTTAAGTTAATGTAAGTCTATCACTTATTTAGAATCACAGATAATGTAAATTTCTTTGTATTTCATTCGTACTTGTCCAGTCAGTTTCTATGCGTTTCTTCTGTTTTTATGTTTCGTGCAGTATAAAGAGCCGCTATAATATTGCTTTAATGCAGTGGCGTCGCTAGGGGGGTGCGGAGGGGGCGGACCGCCCCGGGTGACACCATTAGGGGGGTGACACCAGACCGTAAAATTTTATATTGCCGTTATTCGGCACTTGAAAACCCGGAGGATTTCTATGGGTTAAATCATGAGGGGATGACACCATAAGCTACCGCCCCGGGTGACACCATGAGCTACCGCCCCGGGTGACACCAACCCTAGTGACGCCTCTGCTTTAATGTATTTATTATAGTTAGACATACATTGTATAAGTAGACGTATCCCATAGGAAGTCAGTTCCAATAAGAAATGCTTTAAATATTTATTTTTAAATCCCTTATAATAACTACACCGTCTAATCTGTCTGTGGTGGGAGGGCGAAAAAATAAAAAGTATCAAATGACCCACTTCATGTGATGCTGTCGAGCTAACAATTTTGGACATAGACTTGTGTCACCTAACAATGTATTGTATCAAAATTACAGATCGATCTAATGTACTATCACTAAATTAATGCATTTTTATTTTATCTCAATGTAGCCGTCTGCTGTAGTTAACCTCCACTGTTCACTGGAGTTCACTTCAGCCATAATGACCACATTCCCGTGTCTTACAGCAAGGGGAGATTAGTCTCTAAATGTGTATGCTAGTGTGTCGCGCGGTGCATATTATATTGAACATAATCAATACTTTTATCTATGTCTCATATATAAGGTATATATAGTAAAAAAAACTTTGTTGTTAGGGCTGTTAAATCATTTTCTACTCTTGAACAGGTTACAATCAACCATCAGCTGGTGTTTCGTGTGTTGGTACGTGTGCTTGTACTTCCACTCAGTACTACGATGGCACTTGTAAGCACAGTAAGTACCGATACAAAACCATCAGGTACAACAAACTACTCCCATGCCGAAACAGGATACAAGAACGGATAAACCATTAACAGTTATCATGACGTCATTATCATTAACACGAATTGACAAAGCTGATTCATACATAGAATAACTAAACAGTTGTTCTTAGAAACTTATAAACAGAAATCTGAACTAATTTTAACTTATAACTAAAACGACCCGAAAGTAAACATTTGTTAGTGTTACAGTCGAATTATTTAAACATAAAAACACTGGGAACTGATGTTGAGAACTATGGAGCACCAGTTAATAATCTTACGAAGGATTCATTAACTAACAGTTACTTGAAAAGTCGAAGAATTGTCTATGATCTTTTGAATTCTTTTTGCATCATCCCAAACAATCTTATATAATTGTTTGCTTTATATTGGTTTAAACGGGGGCTGCGATGGTCGAGTGGCAAGCGCTCGACTGTCGTTCCGATGGTCACGACTTCGAATCCATGGGAAGCCAAGGGATTGTTCCCGGGGCCTAGGGCGCCCCCGAGTTCCACCCAGCTCCGAATTGGCGAAAAGCGGCGGGGTAATGCGTGGAACCCTTAGCCGTGGCATGTGAACGCTGCATCACTTGCAAAAAAAACAACTGCTGTCTTGCAGATGGTCTTGGCTGACCAAAGGCTATGGAAGCAAATACAGAAAATACAGCAGGCTGAAGTCGGAGACCACGGGCCAATTGGCGCAAAACTCGTGGCACGCAAAACTCAGTATTGAATATTGAGAACGAAGAAGAAGAAGATTGGTTTAAATCTACCGAATTACGGACACTTCGACCCCGGACGGTTTGACCCTGCCAGTTCGACCCCAGGACGTTTCGTCCCCAGCAAGTTTCGACCCCGGACGTTGCGACCCCTTTGTATCTACACCGTAGAAATTTATTATTATTTTTTTAGATATACTTTTTAAAATTTAGTTTTTGGTATAAAAATAATATAACATAATATTATTATGCATTAAAAATTTAATTCACTTTCTAATAGTTATTTGTAACGTTTAATTTACCATGCTTTGAAAAAGTATATACACGTAAAACCAATCAACATTTAACATACATTCATGATTATGACAAATGCGCTATTCCTCTCAGGAAACTATATATTTCCACCCCAACCCCGATCCGATGTAACCGAGCAATAAAAAGGGTTTAAAAGGCAATGTGGTTAGATCATCCTTTCTAAAGATGCCTACACTCTCACCCACCTCACTTTATTTATCTTTCCCATAACCTTCGCCAGCACACGGCACACGGCGTGATGTGGTTGTTATTGAGTCTACTCGCCTTTGTAACATGTCATGTAAGCCCACTGAAAAAATGTAAATAACAATGGCTTAACGCTCAGACGGGTCATACGGGCCTAGCAGCTTCAATGTAATTATTGTATGCTATACGGCGATATTAATTATTGAAATTTTGTAACTTTAAAAATACAGACAATTTTGTACGTCTTATTAAAATCAGTATTTCTGCAACGGTGGTCTTCACGTATTAAGGAACATAATAAGTAAATGGCAGGGCGCGCGCTTTTAATGGTTCCAACGCCTGCGAGGTGCATTGTTCAGCTTATCGACACCATTAAAAAATATTTTTAATATATATATATATATATATATATATATTTATTTATTTATTTATTTTTGTAATCACAGAGAAAATCTTTAAAGCACTGAAATATATACATCTTTAAAACCCAATTATAAATTAGGTCTTTTAAAAGTGTGTTTGGGATAGGAGATTAAATTCTGTTTTTAATTTTTAATTCCAAATAAACCAAAAATTAATTCAAAATAATAATAGTGTAAAATAAATTATAAATGAAAAAAACGAAAGGGTCAAAACGTCCGGGGTCGAATCGCCCTATGGTCGAAACGTCCTGTGGTCGAACTGTTCGGGGTCAAATCGCCCGGGGGTCGAATCGTCCGGGGTCGAACCGTCCCTGGTCGAACCGACCGGGGTCGAAACGTCCTGGGGACGAAACGTCCTGGGGTCAAACTGGCAGGGTCGAAACGTCCGGGGTCGAAGTGTCCAACCACCAAATCTACCAGTTAATAACAGTTACCAATAGTTGACAATCTCACAATATTACAGGACTATCCTATGGCGGCACATGTTCTACTAGCAGCCAATGTCTCAACAATTTATTGTGTATAAATGGTCGGTGTGGTTGTGCGGCTTCTCAGTTTGTGGATGGCAGTAATCTCTGCAAGGCCAGTAAGTATTTGAAGTTTATCCTAAATAAAATCTTGCATACTTTAAACACATACTGTAAAACAAATCTCTTTTATTGGCAACTTGTATCGTATATGTGAAGTTAGTAATTTATTTGTCAATACTTTTATCTTGGTTAACATTTCCTCTGTTTTTGTTAGACAACTTCAGTGTCCTTCTATTTGTTGGGTGCAGGTGGGGATTAGGCTCTTGAAAGAAATCATGATTTGAAAAGTGTGTGTGGTTTGGAATGGGTGGGGCAGGAGCGGATCAAAATTGCACGGGCCCCTGACAGCAATCCCGCCTGGGGCCTAGTCCAGCCACCTTTATTATACAATATATTACGTTTGCAGCCCTTAAATCTCTGGGGGGCCCTGGCCTTAGCCCCATCAGCACCGCCCTTAATCCGCCATAGGGGTGGGGGCAATGGTACGCCAAACATGTGATTCAGATTTCTATTCAGAAATAATCCCATAAAAAATACTGTTTTATGAATTCGTCCTCTAATGTCAATTTTATTTTTCTAAAAGTAAAATGAATAAAATATAGAATAGAGGAGGTGAATTCTTTTGCCTCTGTATTTTGTTTTTTCCTTTTGGCATTTTTCTTTAATGTGTAGGCCCTATCCTCTTGCAAATTATCTAGGCAGATTTTATCATAATCATTCTATGCTGGTATTAAATTTTATCATTCTGCATCTTCAGAGAAGTATCAGTACTGTAGATAGACTTTGTTCGAAAAGATGAAAGGAGCTCAATTAGAATGCGATCCCATCTTATTTGTATAGATATAAATTCTCTACAACCAGAAAAATATTTTAATACCTAATGGAATTTTAGTTGCTATAGAATTAACGTTAACTAAATAACTTCAGGATTACAGTACATGGCTCCTTGCACACCCAGTTCTCAATGTGAGCAGACGTTGACATGTGTCAACAGCGCATGCGTGTGCAGTTCCACACAATTCTACGACAGTAATCAACACATATGTAAACCCAGTAAGTACACTGTACCACGTAACCAACTTGTATATAAACCCAGTAAGTACACATTAATATGTCACCAACTTTTATGTTAACCCAGTAAGTACACTAAACTACGTCACCAAGCACAGAAAGTTCCATAATTTCAGAGTAAACTGCAAAACATTATTTTAATAAAATCACTAAAAACATAAATGTATTGGGTGTGATTTACAGTTCTCTAGAAATGGTATAAATTATGTTCATTATTTTTACAAAATTATTCGCTATATTTTATACTTAAATTTTTTATACTAACTATTGCAATTCCCTAAAATATTAAAAACTAATTTTAGTATCACTTTTAATATTACAGATATTTAGACATAATTGTAGCGCATCACTCCAACACAAAAAAAAACAACAACAAGAAACAAGATCTATAACAAGAAAAAAATATGTAAAAAATCATCTATTAATATTACATCCATACATATTCAGGAAAAACGTACGGAGATGTTTGTATGTCTACTGGAGAATGTGAGGCTAGCATGATATGTGATGGTAATTGCAAGTGTCAGGACTTTCAGTTCTTTAATGGTACATGTTTCACCAGTAAGTACCAAGTAGGAACATAATACTGATTTTTGTCTCTGGCTGAAAAGTTAATCAAAATTAACTTAATAATAATTAAATAGGAATAGCTCAACTTTTCAAAGTCACATCTTTAGTGCGAGTTGGAGAGAAAGGGATATATATATATATATATATATANAGAGAGAGAGAGAGAGAGAGAGAGAGAGAGAGAGAGAGAGAGAGAGAAAGAGAGAGAGAGAGAGAGAGAGAGAGAGAGAAAGAGAGAGAGAAGATAGAGAGAGAGAGAGGAGAGAAAGAGGAGAGAGAGAGATAGAGAAAGGGAGAGAGAAAGAGAAATGGAGAGAGAGAGAGAGCGAGAGAGAGGGGTATATTTAAATGAGAAGTTACATAAATATCATAAACATGAAGCTTGAATTCTTTTATCTCGTTGAATTCTATCTCATCTTGTTATTAATAAATATTATTCTAGAAAATTACCTTCAGGTCCCGTTATTTTTAACCTAATCCCCAATAGGATAGAAGTCTACTTGCTCTAAATCTTGTTAAATTTAAAAAAAAAAGATTTTTGAAAACATTTCCACATTAAAATATTTGACCAGTTTTTCTTGTGCTACAGAACTTGGTTATGGTGACACCTGTAGCGCCACCTCGTTCTGCAATGCCACTCTCACCTGTAATGTTGGGATGTGTTCATGTACCCGTGACCAGTTCTTTGACACCAACAGGCAGACTTGTGTAGCTAGTAAGTCAGTGTCTGCTCATTTGATTTGTTTTAAAAATAGATCGTTGGTACCTATTATTTTGTTGGGGAAAACATATTATAAAAATTGCAAAACAATAAAACTTCTATGAAGTTACAAAATTACAGTTGTCGAACTTTACGGGTCTTTAAATTGTGCCAATTTAAAACTCTTATATTATCTTAGATGTACAGACGCTCCTTATATGCAGAAGATAATTGCGTCCACAGACCATGAGAGATGATCTGTTAGCAAGTGATGCAGCGGTCACAGGCCACGGCTATAGGGGTTCCACGCATTACCCCAGCCGCCTAACTATTGTCTAGTTAGGTACCCATTCGGAGCTGGGTGACTCGGGGACTCCTCAGGCGTGGATTCGAACTCGTGACCATCGGTATGACAGTCAAGCGCGCTACCTCTCGACCACCACGCCCCACGTGTAATTTACATTAGGCCTTAGAACCCCCACCCCTCCACCTCCTGTTTGAAACTTTTCGTAACGCTTGGTATAAAATTAAAGAAAGAAAAAAACAACTCCATTATTTTGGATCCCAGTTTTTCCCATTAAAGAATGGTATCGCCTCGGATAAAGGGATTTGATCATTATTCAACAGAAACATACTGGTTTATGTGATTCCATCATATATGGGAATTTATCAAGGGAATCAATGGAAACCATGCCTGTAATGTATAAGATAAGAAGATAAGAAAAGATACCATTATTCAACGGTATAATACTAGGGTATGTAATCCCATTGAAGTATGGGATCGTCTTGTTAAAAATTATTCGACAAAACATGAGACTCCATTAAGCAACATGATGATCATACTGAGGAAATGAATTCTACCAGGGCAGAATGGCCTAACAAAGAGAGAAAGGAAATCAACCTTGTAACTTGTAGGTGGGGTTGATAACGTAAGAGTTTTCTTTTATTTGGAAGGTGTGAGTTGAAATCTATATTGGGGAACATTGGGGAGCGATGTCATTATTTTTAACTGAAATGTTAAATTTTGACAACTGAACACTATTACCTTGATTTGTAAAAAAGCCTTTATATTTACTCGTGGCGTCTGGTTGCTTGATTATTAGACAAAAAAACTTTAGAATGATTTGCAACCCACTTCCCCGTATGATAGCAAGCTGAAATTTTTCAGGATTACTCGTGGTGGCGATAAAAATTTATCTCTATCAAAATTTCACATCGATCAAATGTACTGTTAAAAATCAATGAGTTTTTAGATTATCTCTTTGTATCGATATGTAGAATGTAAATTTTTGTTCCAGATTGTTGCGGTGCGTATTATATTGAACAACCTTTTTAATATTTTTACTTTGCGCGGTGGATATTAGTTTGACCATTTAAAAAAAAAAAACAGATCTGTAATTGTTTAACCTAGTCTGTCGCGCGGTGCGCATTATATTAAAGATGTTTTACGGGACATAACTAAAATTTTGGATTGTCGTGCGATGCATATTTTAATTAACACCCATTTAGTTATGTCTCGTATGTAAAGGATTTTTAGTAAAACAATTGTTTTTTAATTATATTTTTTACAACCATTTAGAATCTACATTTGCTGATACAAATGATAGATTGTAAAGCTTAATTTGGTACCTAAAATTAATTTTTTCATTACGTTGGTAAAATTTTATTATTTCAAAATCTTTCAGCAAGTCAATTGTCAAAAGACTTATTGTTTTTAACCAATATTGTATTATATATTTAAAGAGGACATTTGCCTTTTCATCTGTTTTAAAGATATAATTAATTATATAAAAGAACATATATCTGTCTAATTTTATCTCAGGATTTCCCTTGGGTCAAACATGCTCATCTGATTCCCAATGTGTTGAGCCTCTGACCTGTAACAACGGTAGATGTAACTGTTGGTCGGATCGTTATCGATACTTCAAGGTTACGTGTCAAACAGGTACTTGACTTAGTTTTAAAAAATAGCTACGTGTCAAACAGGTAGACAGTTGACTTAGTTACGTGTGTAACAGGTAGTTGACTTTATTTATTGCAGAATCACGTAAATGGTATAAAGATATATAAACTTTTTTTTAAAAAAAAACAATCAGTGGCGGTCAACACACTATCTGAGCTACACACACCACAATCTGAGCTACACACAACACTATCTGAGCTACACACACCACTATCTGAGCTACACACACACCACTATCTGAGCTACACACAACACTATCTGAGCTACACATAACACTATCTGAGCTACACACAACACTATCTGAGCTACACACAACACTATCTGAGCTACACACAACACTATCTGAGCTACACACACCACAATCTGAGCTACACACAACACTATCTGAGCTACACACAACACTTTGCCACATAGCAAGGACAGACTGGAACCAATGTTTTATCTTAAGGTCCGATGGTCTGTGTGCAAATAAAAAAAACCTTTTACAAAATTTGCTGCGCGGTTATTCAAAACTGCTGCGTGGCGTCGGTCATATATCTGTGTGGCCTCCCAGCTTAAAGGGAACAATGACTGCAACCTTTTTGTGGGGGCACCGTTGCGATATATAAAATATAACAGATTTTCGTGTGCACCCGTTGACTATAAATACTATAATCAGACTTTGTTGATAGTTGCCGTTCGTCCGTTAGTTCGCGTCAGTTTTTGTTGTCACGAGATTATCTCCCTCTGTGTCATCTGCCTCCAGAAAACCTGCACGGTTATGGAACTTGAGTTTTAGTGGTTCAACTTTGTCTTCAAAAGAAAGTCTTTTTTTTAAATCAAAAAATAAAAGACTTTCTTTTCACAGAATGTTCATTTTCTTGTAATTATTTTTGTCAACCCGACTTACACAAGGTGTGTAATATTAAAGAGTAAAGTTTTTTTAATCTGGTCAAAGTCTTTGTTAATGTTATTTTTGTTGATTATTTTATAATTATAAAGCCAATACCAAAATAATCTTAAAAATATTTATTAAAAAATGCGTATAAAACAAACATTGAGGTGTAGGCCAACTAATCAAGATGTAGACTTACACTTACAGTACAATGTACAGAGAGCAGGCAGATCTACTCAAACACATCTATGACAATTAATGCCTAGATACTTCTCCTCAGTAAAAAGTCTTTGTGGTTTTTTAAAAAATAAATATTTGCATAAGTTTGGGTGTTGTAGGATAAGTAGGATGATCTTACGGTAATATTTAAATTAAAAAAAACAACCAATTATTAACAATATAAAAGCCCAAATCACTGGCTCCGTAATGCTGAGGGACACAGTACAACAGTCCATAGCAGTGTAGTGTTTCTCGCTGGGAAATATTATATGAAGTCATTGTTTGAGCTTATATTTTAACTTTGGGAAAGTGAAGGATGTAAAATGAGGATTTTTTAAATACAAAATACTTTTTGCACATTTCAGGAAGTTTAATATTAATATTACGTATTTAATTTATTTAACAAGGATAAGTTACTTTAACTTTTGAAAAAAGTGGGCGCCATAGGCACCCTTTTACCCTTAGTTTCTGGTATAGTTCAACTTAAACTAAGTGTTTAAATTAAGGATGACACAATGATAATGTATAATATAAGGGTACTTAATGGAACAGTTTTATGGGGCTGCACAGGAGAAAGACTGTGACAGGCAATATTTAAGTTCAAAATAATAAACGTTTAAAATTTTATTAATTTTAGTTTTAGTACTTTTAGACTTAACTGCTCATAAATTAAATCTACTCAAGGGAAGTGAACCAATGAAACAGGTAAAATTGAAATGCTAACTTTTATCATGGTCACTGATGTAGGTGACGGTATTGATAGAGTTTAAAAAGTTGTCTAAGTTTTATATTGAGAGATATGAGTTCTTTTTATTACATATTTGTTGGATGTCTGGTTAGATGTCAATTAATTCCATTGATTAGGGATATTTGAATAAATTCTGTTTCAGGCCTAACGGTTAATTAATTGTATAAAAATCTGCTTGGTTTACATTATTTACATTTAAAACGATATGCAATAAATTTTTAAAAATAAATCTTCCTGCATTAAATGCTGAATCGTACAATTTATAATTTATTATTATTATTGTTGTTGGTCTTGTAAAGCTTATATATTTTAAATATGGAATAGGCCTTGCTGATTACATATCTGGCAAAAATTGTAATTAATTTACATGGAGCATGTTTTAAAAAAACTTTCAAATTGTGATAAAAATATTTTATTGTTTGACCAACCTGGGAATACTCTAATGTGCTAAACAAATGAGAAATAGAATTAATATTCAGTACACAATTTTCTAGATATAGCTTTCATAAAATCAACATTTTTTAATAACAATAGTGAATAAAACCAAATTTTAAAATTAAATGTTTAGCTAGTTGTGGCACTTAAAATTGCTTATCTTGTTAATGTTGTTGGTGACACTCTTCACTGTTAAAAATTAATTTATGTATTGGAAACCAGCTCCACGAAAACAGTAAAGTATAATTTACTGACTATTTTTTCAAAATCTGTTTCTAAAATTAAATCGACAGTAAAGATAATTTTATACATCTACTAGATCTGCCAATAAAATAATCAGATGGTGGTTACAATAATTTTGCTTCATAAGGTGTTGTTAATAAATAATTGGATTTTCAGTAATGAAAGGAAAGTTAGAAAATCTTTCCAAGAACATGACATTTGATTAGATCAAAAAAACTTTAAAAATAGAAGATTTAAAAGAAAATGACACAAGAAATATTTTCAAGGTTGTACAGGCTGTAGGCCAACTTCCTGTCTCTGATACACAGTTGGGTGTTGGTGCCACAAAGAAATCTCTCCTTATATTTAAGAGCAGCAATAGGGTTGATACAAGCAGGACCTCTAACAAATTTGTGCTGGCGCAAACAGGCCACTTTTTCAAAGACATTAATTTCTGGGCTTCTGCATACGGTGACTATTTTCTGCCATTCCTCCTCATCTCCCTTGAGTGTAAGGCCGTCCCAGTTGGTCAAGTTCAGTTTGTACACAATGACCGCCTGGTGCTGACCCATGCCGGCAGCTGCCCACTGTCTGGCCTCCTGAAAGTTATCAGAGAGGTAGAAACCATCTTGGGAGGAGAAGTCTTGTTGCACACAGCCCATGTGCAGATCTAGTCCTCTATTTAATATCATACTGGCATAGGCGTGTGCAGTTCCATGGAAGAAAAGTTCAAACTTTTTGTCTTCTGAATGCTCATGTAAAAACCTGGCCAAAAGAAAAATATCAAACTCATTTGAAGTGTTGAAATATTAAGCACAAACAAAATTATGAATGCTTAAAAAATAAAGAAGTTTTGTTACATCAATATATTTATTCTTCTGTCTCGGATTATCAGTGTAAATATAGCCACTGTCTCATTGGAAAAATCCTTCTTGATAAAACTGAAATATAGGCTATCAAAAATATGAAATTGATTTTATAAATTATCTTAAGGATTTTAACTCTTGACCAATAAACAGAAATTAAAACACTGGACATTTGTAACATAAAATAATTTTTTATAACTCATATGAGGTTTTAATTAACTGATTTCTGCAGTTGAAGATAGTGAACCATCTTCAACTTCAGAAATCATTTAATTATTTTATGTTACTAATGTACAGTTGATAACTGTTGTGTGGTGTGGTGCCAGTGTCAGCCATAATTATAAAACTTCAGACAATGAAATACAAAAAATGTCAAACATACAGATAATAGTGACGTAACTGATTTTAAAAAATCCAGGTCATTTCAGTCCAAGCTAAGTCAAATAAAAATTTATTGACTTCGATTGAGTTCATGAGTAAATAGATTTAATTAAGATCACGGTGTCTGGAGTGAATATTGGATGAACGGAATAAAAGATTTGAAAAATTCTTGAATAACCTGCTGAGATATTTGTTTCAAAAAGCCATTAAGTAGTGGACAGACCTCATTAGTCAAAAGTGTTTTCAGCATCACAGAATATTTAGTAGCCAAATAAAAAATAGCATATCTAACAGCCTAATTGTGATGGAGTGTCAAACTGCCTAATAGTGATGGAATGTCAAACTGCCTAATAGTGATGGAATGTCAAACTGCCTAATAGTGATGGAATGTCAAACTGCCTAATAGTGATGGAATGTCTACATCCATAGTATGAAGGAAATGCAAACAATCAGATGATGACTTTAATTCTTCTTTCACACAAATAACTCATCTAACACTCACACAAATAACTCATCTAACACTCATTAAAAAAATTATTTTAATATTAAATAACAAAGTATTGAATTATTTTTAAAAACTCAAAGCCTAAAGTTGGTCATACCATATTTTCTACTTTGGTAGAAAATAGCCAATTAATCAATTAAAACAATAAATAAATAAAAGATTAGACAAAAAGAGAGAAAAATGTACATTTTGACTAATACAATCAATAAACGTTTAAGTAAGATCATAAATCACTAAATAAAGAATACCAGAGTGGAGGTTAAAAGAAGGAACCTAGAATATCTCCCCTCCCCCCCCCCCTTGAAAATAGAAAAACAAAATATAAAATTTCTGGATATATAATGGGAAACAGTGTATTTCAGATTGCTTTAACATGACTATTTTTATTTATTTCCTGGAGATCTATGAAATTTGTTATGCTGTAGGAACCTGATAATACTTCATTATTTATTTGATACGTTATTTTCCCAGAAGAGCTTAAGAAATTATATCTTCATCACCTTACAACCGTAAAATATTTATTCTAGCTTCATATGTAAAACCTAAAAAAAAAAGGTTGTCAGGCTAAGAATGCAGAGTTAAATGTTTGATTAAATTAACAGCAGGATAATATTGCTGGAAATTTTTTAAATTCTGATTGAGGGACCCCTGCGCACTGCTCTACTCAGTGAGTTGTATTTGAATATCCAATAGGGAAAAGAAAAGTGACAACAGATGTGTAATAATTTATTTTGTATTTTTACACAATTAGGTTACTAGTTGGTGCAACAGATAAAATATACATTCTTTAAGGATGGTCAAGTGGCAGTGCACTCAACTGGCATACAGATGGTCACGAGTTTGAATACATGCAAAGGCAAGGATTTGTTCCCATGGCCTAGGGAGTCCCTGAGACATCCAGCTCCAAATGGGTACCTTACACTAGTTAGGTGGCTGAGTAATGCATGGAACCCTCATAGCTGTGGCCTGTGACCGCTGCATCACTTGCCAACACATCATCCGTCATGGTCTGTGGACGCAATTATCTTCTGCATAGAAGGAGCGTCTGTATATCTAAGATAAGATAAGCTTTGTTTCCAAATTATAAACCTTGTTTGCATTTTAAAAGGCAAGTTAGGTTAAACTTTTATAGATTGTTAAGTACTTTATTGCCCTTACATCTTTCATATATAGATTAATCAAATTTAGAATATTCTCTTCGAGATTCTTTCAAAATATGAGACAATCCAATTTTCATTACAAGTAATTTAGTGGTTTTAAGTATTTTTGAGCCTGTGCTCAATATTTGAGAGTAAGTGAGTGAAATTGAACCTTAACACATTAGTAAAATTTTAAAAAAGTGGCTTGGAGTCAACATAATCAATGGCAATATCCCAATTGTTCAATGTTGTTTGGCTTCCTTATGTCTCGTAAGACGACGGAATATTCTGTGCCCCTGTAGGATTTCTGCGCGTGATCTTGCAGCTTCTGCTGTGGCTGTACAAGCCCACTCGCGAATGGCAGACTTTGCTGCACTTCTCACACTGAAAGTTAGTGCTGTTGGTTGGCTGAGTTGTTCTGCGTTTCCTCCTTAGTCGAACTTCGTCTGCGACCTGTTGCAGGCATTTTTCCCTTGCTTCTAGCCCAGCAGTCAATGCCTGTCTCCAACTGCACCTGTCCCCAGCGAGTTCCTCCCAGCTATTAATGTCAATGCCAATAGCTTTGAGGTCTCTCTTACACACATCTTTGTAACGGAGGTGAGGCCGGCCTGCGGATCTCTTTCCTTTGGCTAGCTCAGAATAAATCGGCAAGGCCTCTACAACTCTGGCTAGGCTCTCAAAAAGAGTATGGGGCAACAAAAAGCTGACCATTAACACCAAAATTGCTATTTACAAGGCATGTGTGCTAAGTACCCTCCTTTATGCCAGTGAAACCTGGACCCTATACTCCAGACAAGAAAGGAGATTGAGTGCTTTCCACATGCGCTGTCTCCGGCGCATCCTGGGAATTACCTGGCAGGACCATGTCACCAACAACGAAGTGCTACAACGGGCGAAAATCCAAAGCATGACAACTCTCCTTCGAGAGCGTCGGCTTAGGTGGTTGGGACATGTGTGCAGACTGGAGGATGGCAGAATCCCAAAGGACATCCTCTATTCTGAGCTAGCCAATTGTTCAATATACACACATTATTAACTACTTGAGTTACATTACAATTTAGGGCTGCAAGCTCAAATATGCAGTGGATCTTAATTCAAGTCACAAAGTAAGGCTGCTAGAATTCAAGTTACAAAGTTAGGCTGCTAGAAGTCAAGTCACAAAGTAAAGCTGCTAGAATTCAAGTCACGAAGTTAGACTGCTAGAAGTCAAGTTACAAAGTTAGGCTGCTAGAATTCAAGTCACAAAGTAAGGCTGCTAGAAGTCAAGTCACAAAGTAAGGCTGCTAGAATTCAAGTTACAAAGTTAGGCTGCTAGAATTCAAGTCACAAAGTAAGGCTGCTAGAATTTAAGTCACAGAGTAAGACTGCTAGAAGTCAAGTCACAAAGTAAGACTGCTAGAATTCAAGTCACAAAGTGAGCTGCTAGAAGTCAAGTCACAAAGTAAGGCTGCTAGAATTTAAGTCACAGAGTAAGACTGCTAGAAGTCAAGTCACAAAGGCTGCTAGAACAACAGGATTTAAAGGAAGGCTGCAAATAAATTTAAAGATTGGTGTCACAGATTCACTTACTTTTATCACCAATTCTATTTTTTTAAGTTAAAAAAAGCAGAGGGGTGAAGTCCAAATAAATGAATATTTGGCCTTATACTCAGTTTAAAGATATTGAATGATGTTTATTTATTTTACTTTGTGCTATTAGAATTTTTCCATTAATTACTGACCATCACAATCGCCCTCAATCGCAGTTTCTGGAAATTTTTCCATTTATTTGACCAAAAAACCAACTCAACTGAATATAACAATAAAGAAAGATTAGAGATCCTATTTTGCTCTGATAATGGAAATAGGTGGCATCATGAAATAACCACTTCCTGTCAAACTCAACTTTTTGTTATTTTATTTCTTTATTATTGTCAATGTTATATTTTTATAACCATTATTTTAAGGGGTTCGTCATAAGGTCACAAGGGTGAGGGGGTAAATAGTATAATTCCAACAAAATAAGAAGTGTTAGCAGGATTGCACTAGGTTGGTAAGAAAAAATGAAAAGGCCTAGATACTTTGAGAATGTACTTACCAAGACAAAATATATACCCGAGGCCCTATTTTGAATGGTACAGATAATGTACACCAGGACAAACACAGAGAGCTGGATGGTAACACTAAATATGTCCATGATACACAATATAAAACCTTATTTGGATGCTTTACTTTATAGATTGCACACACAAATTCTGAAAACTTGCAATGACTTTAAGTCATTGACTTAACCATTATATGACATACCTTTCCACCTTAATGTGACCTTCCTCACTGGAGACATTAATCATATTGACTTGCCAATCATCAACAGCCTCCTCAAACCACTCATTCAACACAGTTCCTTGATAAGGGTATCTTGGTGCATACATCAGCAGTGGCTCATTAAAAAATTTGTACCTCAAATACCTTTCAGACCAATATAGTGAGGTGTGACACTTTAATATGGCTTCAGGTGCACTGGACACAATCTCTTCTGAGGTTGATACAGAATATCCAAACACCTGTAGACTTTTGAGCAAGCTTTCAGGATCACATTCAGTGTCACAGATGGGAAACTCCTCTTCCCACAGGCTTTGTATAGTATTTCTCAAGAAGGCATGTCCATCAGATGTACAGTTTATTACGTCAGGTTTGTCGAACTTGCTGTGATCCAGACCCAATATATAGAAGACATTCTGGGACCATGTTCTTGAAGTGACCGATATATCACTGGGAATGCTCTGGAGCAGTGAGTACAGACTTAACTTCAACTTTTCCATTTCCAATGCTTCTTCCAGCTGTTTCACTTCTTGTAAAGACAAAACTTCATCAACAAATCCCAACAACTTTTGCAGTTCAGCTTTTAATGTAGACCTACAAATGTCTTGAGACACATCGACTGCTACGCTCTAGAATTTATTTTTAAAAAATAAAGTTTGGGGGTGAGGGAAGTTAATTAATATTTGTTTCAATAAAACCAATCACATCATGTAAACATTTAAAACAAAAGAATTAAAAAGGGCGAAGATAATTAACAAGCTATATAAATATTTGTCACCTAGTAGATTCTTAAAAAGTATGACAAGTTTATAATTTTATTTATTATTTGTTTATGGTTGGAACTAGTTTATGTTATACCTTGCTTTTATATAAAATAAGAGGTTGCAATACTAAAGAAATCAAGACAATCAAATCTTATCTTAGATATACAGACGCTCCTTCTATGCAGAAGATAATTGCGTCCACAGACCATGAGAGATGATCTGTTGGCAAGTGATGCAGCAGTCACAGGCCACGGCTATAGGGGTTCCACGCATTACCTCAGCTGCCTAACTATTGTCTAGTTAGGTACCCATTCGGAGCTGGGTGACTCGGGGACTCCTCAGGCCCCGAGAACAAATCCTCACCTTTGTGTGGATTCGAACTCATGACCATCGGTATGACAGTCGAGAGGTCTCTCGACCACTTAGTCCCACTATGCTATGGTATGTAATTAAATTTACCTTTTCTTTGGCAATTGCTTCAGATGTCATAACATAAACTTGCAATGCTTGGTCTCCAATATCCAACGGAATATCAAGCTCCCAGTAATAGATGAGCTTATAAAACAAGTTGCACAATCTTTGTAACTCTGTACACAGCTGGTGTAGATAATTGGAAAATAAGTATTCTTTGGCCTCTAAAGCATCTTGCAAAACTTTCTCTTTACAGGGTGTGTTATTTTGACAAGACTCATCCATTTTTTGGGCTACTGTGATCTATAAAAAGGGAGTGGAGAAAAAAATTAAAACATTATAATAATTTAGATAAAATACAGCTATCAATAAAATCTATACTTAAAATTTATAAATGTGCATTCTTCACATGGAGCAGAAATAGCATAAAGAAAATATGAATGGTTGCATACTAAAATAATGTAATAGTTAATTTTTTGCATATCCAAGTATAAAATGAAGGAAATTTGAAGAATATAACTGTAAAAACAACCACAACAAAAATAAAAAAATAAAATAACAGACATAATTATAGTAATAATTCTGAATTTTTGCCTAATCAATGTCATCAAGCTTCATGTTTTATCAATTATTTCAAATTTGCTAAAATTGGAAAACAAAAATATTTGTTAATTTAATAGTTGTTTTACAACATAAAATGTGCTGTAAGTTACTGTAAGTACAGAAATCGTCTCTCAAAAGTGACCCAGGTTAAAGTGTTAAAGGACCCAACTTGTTCCACGCAGTTTTAGTCTACCTCGAAATAATAAAGTCCAACTAACACTTAGTTAAACACTAATGACAAATGACTAACGTGACACTAATATTATATTTTTTTTTAAAGAAATGAGAATCATTAAAATTTAAAAATATTTAAGATAAACTAGAAAGCATTCCTTTTGACTTTTGAAAAGTGGAGGGATCTAACTTTAAGAATTAGGGCCTAAGTACAATTATTTAGTATAACTATAGCTATAGTTCAAGCATAAAACCCCCAACCTCCCTTCCCCATGCCCCATGGCCGCCAATGGTCATCGTCATCGGCCATGTCTCAGAAGTAGAAGTGTGGTCGTGAGATTTTAGATGTAATTAAACTTTGTATATTAAAGTATTAACATTAACATAGTCCATACACAGCTACGCAAAAAAAAAAAAAAAAAAAAAAGTATACAGGTAAGTCTACCTTCATTAACAATGTTCATACTTACTCTAATCTTCTACTATAATACGATACGACTGAACTTCTGCATGTGTAGACGTAGGGTGAATGAGTCAATGGGTGCCTGTGCCCCGACCTGTAATGTTAGCCAACATCCTGTCGTACTGTCGAAACTGCCCGAGGAACAAAATAGGTAAAGTTTTGTTTTTTTTTAATTATTTTATTTTTAAAATAAATATAAATATATATTTATATAATTTATTGAAAGTATATTAGTTTAAACATAACAAAAAATATATTTAGACTTAAGAGTTTTATTTCTTTATGAACTTTATTTATTAATGTTTTTTAATGATATTATTTAGTTTTAAAATAATTTAATAATTTGAATTTTTTTTTTATGATAATCATGATGCCCCCTCCAAACAAAGACAAATTTATTTTAAATTTGAACATTAAACTGTTTAATGTATTTACAATAAAATTACGTACTGCACTTACCATTTCGAAATTTCATTAAATATGTTAATGTTATTAAAATAATTCAGCGTAATAGCGAAGTATGGAGACCGTGACGTCACGGACATGGCGGCCTTCTTCGTTGTTATAGCACGTCCTTTAAAAAGCTTTAAAATTAAAATTCTATAGCTATGCCTAGCCCAAACCCTAAAACCTTCCATTTTTGCGAAAATTCTAAAGCTATACACTATACCTAACCCAAACCCCAAAACCTTTCACTTTTTTATAATCCTTTTAGAATTTATAGAACTTTCTTTTCCAGCAACCGGTAGCGTCGTGACGTCACGGTCGACATGCTTCGCTTCAGCCTAATTGAGGACATGTATCGACGTTAAAGACACTAATTCTAATAGAAATGTAAGACTAGACTCTAGACATAAATCATTGTTAAGCGTATAACTATGCCGTACATGTTACATAGCTGCATATAATAGCGTCTGTTTTAGATAAGATAAATGCTGAAATATTTTGGTTTAAACTAACAAATAATTTTTAAAAACAACAACAATAAACGAACAAATTGAAAAATAAATAGATTTGAAAGATTGACCCAACAACTTCAACAACATCTCAACATGAAAAAAGGTTAAGTTATTCACTGATGATTGTATAATCTATAGAACAATTAAGTCAGAATAAGATAGCAAACATTTATTTATAAAAAGACTTAGATGAATTAATAACTTAAAAAATGGTAAACTAACTGGCGTATGTCTGGCCACCCAGAAACTGCTAAGAGTAACAAAGAAAGAGAAATAAATTTAAAATATTTCATTCATGATCCACTATGAGTAATTTAAGAATAAAAAATCTTGCAACATTATCCAAAGTACAAAATGTTACAAATAACTTTTAAAAATTTAGGATAATACACGATTTTTCTACTATGGCAGTTAAATGTAAAAAAAATGTTTTTACATTTTAATGTATACAATTTCTTTGTTTATATAAAAAAAACATATCTTTATAAGGAAAAAAAAAGCATATTAATTGGTAATTTTTGTGGAGTAGATTTGGAATATGTTTTGTCTAATTTGAGGAGGGGGGGTATGGGGGACCGCGACCTCAATAACTTTCTTATAATGGCCTTTGCAAAAAAGTATCTTGTTTTTATATAAATTTGTATTTATAGGCATATCGTCTTATGCGGCCTCTTTTATTACTGAAAATTACTGTATACATAAATAGGGCATGCAATGGTAAAATTATTCCCCACCTTTACTTTGTTTCAATTACAATTATTTGACAATGAACATGTTTCAACCCCCCCCCCCTTTTGTGTGTGTGGCCATTTAAATATTTTCCGTGTAAAGCTGCACTCTATTATCGTAAGACTCGTGAAGCCATGTAAAACGTCATTAAATAAAGTGTAGATAATCATATATTTAAGTGAAACTATTATTTTAAGCTTCACAATTTGATGTGGCCTCCAATGTGTGACTCCCCTCTCTCCCCCTCCTCTCATTTGTGGACGGCCCCTAAAAAAAGCGGCAAGTTGGTGACCGCTTTGGGTGGCAAAAAGTTCTAGCCACGTCACAAGACCTGGACTCTAAGGCAACCACCAAGCTCAGCCTGGTGAAAAAGTTAGCATGCACTAAGTGTGGCGATGGAGCAAGCACGCTCAGAGCTCTCTTTCTGGGAAGTGTTAGGGCGATAGTGGACCAGTCCAAGCCATTGACAGTAAAACGGCATTGGAAAAACTGGTCCTAATCTAGAAACAGGCGCTGTGATTTATCTTTGGCGCTTATAGAACAACATACACAGCTGCCGTGGAAGTCATCGCAAACTTAGAACCACTTGAAATACTTAGGGACAAAGCTATCATAACTACTGCAGAGCGGTACCACAGGTTGGACACTGGAGAACCCTACTACCAAATGCAGAATAACTGTGGCGGACGAGGGAGGTTGAAACGGTCCTCTTTTATGCATTAATTAAGTAATGAAACTTGACAGGACCATCCAACTCCCACAAAACAGACGGTAAACCATTTGCGTTCCACTTAAACCACCCTATGTGGAAGCTACGCGTCCCGATATACGTTTGTCTTTGACTGACACGACAGTGACGAAAGGCAGCCCTGAATATGTACAGAAAGTGTCTGCCCTTGAGAATATATTGAAGGGCTCGCGGGAACCCCAGTGAAAGTGTTCAAGGATGGGTCTGCCAACCGGAGCGAAGGAACTGCAGGATATGGTGCGCTCATCCTATACCCAATAGGCGGGCCACCAAAAGAGGAACTCTCAGAACCCTGTGGGACTATGGCGTCAAATTATGATGCGGGGATTAAAACTATACACATAGACCTGGAAAGTGTGCACCAAACACTGCAAGGGTCGGACATAGTAGGTTTTGACATTCATGGTCTTGTTTTGCGTCTCGAGATCAACTCTCGAGGTCCTGCTGAATGAGAAACGTAGCACCCAGTTGGTGGATGTCATCTTGGAGCACTGGGAGCAAGGTCACAACCTACGTATGCCAAGGTGTGACGTTGAGGAGAAGGATGTTAAAAGAACTGTGCAACTTTAAATTTAAGTCCCCCCTAGAACAGGTGTCGGCAAACTTTGGCTCGCGGACCAGATATGGCTCTACTGATGAGTGCAACTGGCTCTCAGAAAATATTTGATTTTAAAAAAAAAGTTTATTCAGACTCCTGTGAGCTACACATTAACTGCTTATATAAAAACAGCATAACATCATAACAATGTTATTAAAAAGAATTCACAGACGCAATTATTATAAATTGAATTTTAAAAACTACACAAAATGCTCACATTTACTAGAATTTTTAAAATCCGTTATATTAATTATTAACTTCTGGTGTCTGAGCCGTGCGTGCCTGTCGAAAAAAAAACTCTGGATCGATTTTTAACCCATTCCCTCGTAAGCTAGCGAGCTGAAATTTTGCAGACTCATGACGATGATAAAAATGATGTATCCAAATTTCAGATCAATCGAATGGGCAGTAATTGAATTATTGAATTATTTTTATGTATCTCTATGTATCATGTTAATTATTATTTTTTTTTGATGGAGTGTTGTGGTGCGTATTATTATTATGTTCAACAACCTTTCATGTCGCGAAATAAGGTACGCATTATATTGACATTACTTTTTAAAAATATATTCACAATCGGTGCGCATTATATTAAAAATGTTTTACGAAACATAACTAGAATTTTGTATTGTCGGATTGTTTTGCCCTGCGTATTGTAATGAACATATTTATAGCTATATCTAGTATATAAAGGGTTTAGAGTCAAAAACTAGTTTTTTTACCGGGTTTTTAAAATTAGTTTCAAACCTAAGCTATGGCTCTCACAGAATTACGTTTCAAAATATGTGGTGTTTATGGCTCTGTCGGAGAAAAAGTTTCCCGGTCCCTGCACTAGAATATATGATTGATTACAGTTTATTTAATTTAATGCCAGTTTTAATCACTTCACGCGCGCTACGATGTAACAGTAGTAACAGTGGAGACGTATACTACATACATACTAAAGGGATTATAAAATATGGCTCTTATGCCATAAGTTAATGGGGGAGGGGAGCTTTGAGGTGGGCCTAACGTATTGTGATGACGTATAACGAGTGGAGAATCAGCTAAAATTTCGTGACGTCATTTAAGGACGGTCCCTTACGTTAATTGTGCAATAATTATTGGAAATTAAATCATTGGAAAAAGCAATTAAGTTTTTATTTATTTAATTGCTCAAAATAGTTACCTCCCTTGTAATTTCCTAATTATTGGCTATTTAATTAAAAAATGGTAGTGAGTATCGCCTCGTCAGGACGACCCAATTTGCGGCTGCATACGCGCTCGTCCACTTCCGGTTATTGCTATTCTTAGTAACATTGTTTATAAAATGATGTTTATAAAATTGAAGAGTTATAAGTATACAAGGCGCCTTTCATTGAACCTCCGATTCTATATGTGCACTCAATCTCTAAAATCTATCACTAAACCTAAACCAAAACCATAAAATTTATCACTAAACCTAACCCAACCCAAAAACTATCACTAAACCTAACCCAAACCCTAAAAGCTATCACAGGGGCCGTCCATAAATGACGTCACGCACCTAGGGGGGGAGGGGGGTCTCACTTTTGTGACGATGCGTGACGTGGGGGAGGGAGGGGG
>MUZC01003912.1:439569-451392 GCA_002072015.1 Radix auricularia | reverse complement strand
TTTGACGTTGACATCAAAGCGTTTGTGATGTCACCAGCTTCTTTTTAGTTCTCTCGCGGCAGGAGTCTGCGAACTTTTTTTTGTTGTTGTTGGTTATCCCCCCCCCCCAACTTCAACTGTATAGTTTAACAAACAGGACACGTGTCTAAAAAAAGATCTTGATAGGATTATATGTAGATATTTTAAGTCAAAACGACACGGAATATCCATTTGGTGGGTGGTCGAGGGGAATCTATTTGATACAATTATAAACGTTTTAAGTTTGATATAAATTTTCGATTGGTCTTTGGTCAAACGCCTCTGACCATTCTAAATATAATGATTAATGTGTTCATTTAAAATTAGTCAAGAGTATTCATTAACTTTATTGAATGCATCAAATTCTTGATATCGCAATTCAAGAGGAGCACAAAATTACTTTCTTCAGAACTCAGTTTTTAAGGCATTAATTCTAAATATGACAGAAAGGATACTTGATACAGTCCCGTCATGTTGATTAAGATTATTGTCACTTGTGTCAACATAAATGAAAGTAGGTTGGATTTAGGTGTCTTCGTATAGTACGTAAATAAGAAATCTACATAGATAACAAATTTAACAAATGCATTTTCTGGAAAGAACCGGTTCAATAGTGGGCATATGTTACATGCGTAAACGTACACATGACGTATTTGAAAATATCTAGTGGAGTGGAGTGGATGTTATATGTCCCAAATGAGTCTGCATTACTCCCAAAAATTTCCCTTTGACCCAAGCCCAAGATGAGGTAATTTTCCCCTGTTATCCGACCTCTTTCTTAAGGGATGCCCGTCAGTCAATTGAGCGATTTTTTAATAAAATACATTTTAAAAATATTTTTTAAAACAAAGAAGTTAACAGTAATGATTTATAGTCAATGTTTAATTGGTATGAAATAAAATAAAATATAATATAATAATGTTAACACATTTCGTTTTTTTCACGGCCGTTTATCCCCACATTGATTATGATTCAGCATTACCCCCAAGAGTTCCCTTTTTACCCCAAATGAGATAATTTATCGCTGTTAACCGACCCCTTGGTTTAACAGGCCGATAGCGGAAGCCATGTATTTTTCATTAGTTTATAAATTCCACAAGAGGATGCAACAATTTAAACACTCCTCGTCCATTGGTGACATTATATTTACAACTCTTGTGTGACGTACGTGAAATCCTGAAGAGAAAAGAATTGAAAAAAAAACAACAAAATAAACAAACATGTGAGCTTCGGAGTCAAAAGTTATGATAAGATTGGATATTTAAATAATTTTATAGTAATTTTTCAGTCCTCAACTTGCAGGAATTACTGTATTTACAGGATGGCAATCTACTTTACTGCACAAATGTGGGGTTCGTACAGTATTGGCCATTTTCCTCTTCCAGCGCATACCTAATAATTTTAGAGAACATGAGATGTGATACAAATGTGATAATTTTAGGTCAAATGCATTTGATGTGCATATACTTAGTAGGAAAACTGTCATTAAAAGATTGAAATCAATTGGAGGAATTGTCTTACTTGTATCTATATATTCTAGGTCTGTCAACAATGCAATTATTCTTGCAACATCAACAGTTATATTCACGAGCTTAATCATGAAGGTTAATCACATCGAATGGTTTTTGACATTACCGCTGCATTGTTCATTAGCTGCCTTGCAATGCCTTGGAAACTTAACATTTATTTTAAAAATATAATAAATAAGACAATCTGAATTCATACTTAATCTTATAGGGCTTTAAGTTTTGTAGGGCCTAATTTTGCTATCAAATCAGTACAGAGAAAATCATGTCTACGGGCAAAAGAATGCATCGGTACCTGGTGAAATGGAAACATTCTTTGCGGTCGTCTGATATGTAAAAGTTTGAGAATCACTGGCTTACAATTTATTTAATGTCTTTTACTTAGCTTCACGCGTGTTACAATATTACATTGTAGATATGTATTAAATAAATACTTAAATGACAAAAAAGTGATTTGAAACACTTATTTGGAAAATAAAGTGTGTTTTTTTTTGAAAGGGGGGGGGTCAAAGTTTTGTGACGTACTTTTGGAGGGGGGGTCTGCGATTTTGTGACGACGCGTGACGTAGGGGGGGAGGGGGGGGTCAAAAATCGGCAAAAATCGCGTGACGTCATTTATGGACGGCCCCACTAAACCTAACCTAAACCCTAAAAACTATCACTAAACCTAACCCAAACCCTAATAACTATCACTTAACGTAACCCTTAAGTCTATCCCTAAACCTAACATCAAAACAAACCATTAAAAAAAAATATTATTCATTATCAATTCATGTAGTATTGGTATTGTTTGAAAAAAAATAGGCATCAATAAGAACCCCGAAATTTTTAACCTTATAAAAAATGTTACCAAGAATAGCAATAACCGGAAGTGAACGAGCGCGTATGCAGCCGCATATTAGGTCGTCCTGACGAGGCTATACTCACTACCATTAATAAAATAGCCTAGCTATAGAATAATAATTTTTAATTTTATAATAAGGAACTTACAATTAATTTTTTTTAACTGTTGAAATATAAGTATTATAACTGGAGCAGAAAATATTATGTTCAAAATAGTGAGACGTGATACTATACGAACTTTCTTCAATCTTAAATCCAACGTTGCTATTTTAAGAATTTATTTCCTTTTCAAGATTACAAATTTAACCTACACTACAGCTGTAGAGTTTGCCACCAAAATCGTACACATACAGCACAGAACTTTAACGGCATTTTGTATTGAATATCTAAATTGGTAAACAATGTTATTGAAGGGCATCCACCGATCATCTTCGGCGTCTGCAATTCTGCAATTCTGCAGAGGCTCCCTACGAGAGCCTCCAGGCATCTCAATCCTGCGTCAGCTTCTCCAGGATCTTCCAGTCATGGCCAATTCTCTTCATGTCTGCCTGCAATGCTCGGCGACAAGTGTTTCTGGGACGGTCTCTTTAATGCTTACCCCGGTGTTTTCATTTCAGAGCTTGCCTAGTTGTATAGGAGGCATGTTTTCTTACTGAATGACTAATCCAGCTCCACCGCTTCTTTAGAATCACTTCTTCAATTAGCTTCTGCTTTGTCCACTGCAACTCTTCCCTGCTGCTGATTTTTTTTTCGGCCAGTGAATTCTGAGAATCCTACTTAGACAGTTGTTGATAATAGACTGGGCTCTGGTCAGGTTTACGGCCGTCGTTCTTCACATCTCGGACCCATACAGCAGCGCCATATAGCGGTACTTGCTTAACAGAGGCGTTGAAGATCATTTGGTAAACAATACTTAAAAAGTTTTGGCTATCATTTTAAGTCATCGTCTATTGTTATAAAAAATCGCATAATGTCAATATTTGAGGAATCAAGTCAATTTACGGAGAATCAAGCCAATATTTGGAGATGACACAAGCATCCTAATAATTGTATCAGAACCACTTGCTCCAAGATTCATAGAATTCCAATTGCACAAGAAATAACTCAACACTACTAACAGAAACAAAATTTAATGGCGTACCTCCGTGCCACAACAACGTTGTACACAGGACCTCTCTTAATTTCTACACACATTGTGATGACGTCGACAACAGCAACTCCCTTTTGCACCGACTAACAAAAAACACTAACTCGATCACCAAACACACCATCATGCGCAGTGACAAGTGACAAAAGAAAATTAGCCATCCGTACAGGAATGACCATGTCATTATTTGGAGAATCGAATCAATATTTTGGAGAATCAAGTCAAAATTTTATTGTCCTGAATATTTTCGGTTTTAATCCCGTTACATAAAAACTGCGAGAAAAGTTGGGAACCAAACTAGAAAACCATCTTCTACTCTCAACTATTGTTTGTGGCGGGAAAAAGTACTTTGGCTAGAAATGAAGTAAATATAAAAACTGGTCTGTAATTTATTTCAGTCCAATTATGTTTGGTTGACAACAATGACGATGCGAAATGACAATTAATGTTTACCAACAACAATGACTTGGCGCAAATGAAACTAATAAATGTTTTTATTTTATCTTTTAAAAAACAACTTCCGTAGAAAAGAAGAAAGTGTGTCTTTCATTACGCTACCTGGCCTGGCGCTGGCTGACCCTCAGGTGTAACTCATGACCGCTACTAAGTGCTTTTACATGTCGTCTGTTGGGGAAATGTAGGCTGATTTCTGACATGAACGACAAACGTGTCTTTCTAAAGTAGGTTTCTATCCCAACGAGAGAAAACAACTATTGTTTACATTCTGATGTTTACAGGGTGATTTCGTCACACGTGACTCTCTAGTTTAGGAAGGTAAACTTGTGTAGCCAATCTAATAAGATGAGCATCTAGTGCCTAATATCACCCCCCCCCCCCCCCAAACTCCAATGTGAGCCTTCTGACTTTGTGCGCCTCTACTCACAGGTCGTGTTCTTGAAATAGTTTTACACGAAACAAAGGAACTGTTGTAGTTTTTGCACATACGAAAAAAGTGACAAAGATACCATGACAATAGAAATTTTAATGTCACAATAAAGATTTAACAATATACAAATTTTACTATTGAAATTTCAACAAATAAAATGTTAAAATAGATAAGTTACCATGACATGTTAAAAAAAAACTCAAATGTATCCAACTTCCTTTGTAAGCAAGAGTTATCTCAGCTTAAATATAATCAAATGTTAGCGATGTAGATCTAGTTAGTTTTTAAATTTCCACTAAAGTATAAACAAGTTTGTATTTTTTAACCATAACATAAAAAAGTTATTATATACTTTGTTTATTTTCCTTTTTATATCGTCTGAAAAAAAATCCATAGAAACAAAAATTTACAATGATTTACAGTTGGACAATATTTCGTTGACACGTATATAATTAGTTTTTTAAAAAAATAATTTGAACTCACAGGACACCGGCTATGTTTTCTTACTTTCTATTTAACATGGCGGCACTTAAATTTCAATTTTTAAAAAAAATTTTACAGAAGGAAATGAAAAAATAAATATTTTAATGATCTCTAGCAAAGATCAAGTTTACACCAAAACTCAATTTTCAAACAGCCCAAATTCACCCGTTGAGATGAATAAAAGAGGATATAACAGCCTTAACAACAAAAACTCTAATAAAGATATTTTACAAACTATAAACAAATAGTTTCACAAAGTGTGTCTTTTCTATATGGATAAAAACAAAATGTGTACGTCTGTCTCCGTACAGTTAGAATGTAAACATGAAAATCTGGGGCTAATGCGGCCAATTAACAATGGTGGCTTGTGGAATTAGGAGTTCTACGTCTGTGTAAATAATATATTAAACAGTAAACTTATGCTCTCTGATCTAGTGATGTCCATGACAGTAATAATTTTAAATTAAGTGAAATATTTCTTGAATTTAAATGTGTGGTTTATTTAATAACATTCGTTTCAACACCTACAATTACATTTACACTGCTTCATGAAATTTTAGGATGTCTGTACCTTCAATCGAGAAAAAAATTGTGTAGCTCCCTTATAGTCACCTCACAGCCACCAAATAGCCACCTGACAGCCACCTAATAGTCGCCTAACAGCCACATGACAGCCACCTGACAGCCACCCAATAGCCACCTGACAGCCACCTAATAGTCACCTGACATCCACCAAATAGCCACCTGACAGTCACCTAATAGCCACCTGACAGCCACCTAATAGCCACCTGACAGTCACCTAATAGCCACCTGACAGTCACCTAATAGCCACCTCACAGCCACCTAATAGCCACCTGACAGCCACCTAATAGCCACCTGACAGTCACCTAATAGCCACCTGACAGCCACCTAATAGCCACCTGACAGCCACCTAATAGCCACCTGACAGCCACCTAATAGCCACCCGACAGCCACCTAATAGCCACCTGACAGTCACCTAATAGCCACCTGACAGTCACCTAATAGCCACCTGACAGCCACCTAATAGCCGAGGCCTCTCTTTTGTGTACGGTTACACAGTTTGAAATTAAACCGAAAAATAATTTTTATGGGGTTCATTTAAATAATCATCAATATTTTCTAAATTTAAATTTCTTGCTATGAATGGCATAAATGACGTTGGATTTCTTGCAGTGAATGACATAAATGACGTTGCGTCTTGTGCAAGTAGTTCCATTTCATATTTTAAATCTACCAAGAAGGAAAGGCTGTTATCTATTTCTATAATATAAGAACAAATATTACAAAGGTTAAAGTTGACACTTATATGCTAATCTGAACTTATCTTATTTATTACAGACGCTTCTTCTATACAGAAAATGATTGCGTCCTGCGCTTATTTATAGTTTATGCCTAGTCTTGCATTTTCATGAGGGTTGAAAGTTGAAAGTGTGTTGGTTTGTTCAGGCAACCCATCCCACGCCCGAATTCCAGACGGTAGCGAAATGATTTGAATGCATAGTCATAATATGTTTAAATGTTATTGCATATGAAAGAAGAAATTCGTTTCATCCCTTTGTCTAAGAGTTCTATTAATAGACTGTTGTTATAATATATAAAATAGCGATTTATTAATAAATAATTAATCATTAATAAATAACAATAGTTTGCTTTTTTACGTACCCTCTTCTCCATTGAAAAAAAAAAGATTTTAAAGTGTAAACTTTAAATTAAGCTGTTTTTATAAAGAAAATGATGTAAAAAATTAAAAATTGTTTTTACTTGATTAACAATACCGAAATCTAAATTCATTGACATTTTATTGAAATACTTATATTTAAATTTAAAAAATGACAATTGCCTGTTTTTGTTACTTCCCTTAAAATTTTCAATTTGATGACGTCATACATCTTAATAATCTTTTTATCAAAATTATCGATTGATTATTCGGTAATTTTTCAAAAGTTAACAATTAAATTTAAATTAATCGATAAAGCCATAGTGTTATTACTACTTACTCAAAGTTCATTTAAACCTTCATTTGTTAAGGTTTGTTTATAAAACTTGACGCATTTATTCTTGTCAGTTGTGAATGTTATCAAGTTATGAATCTTGCAGCTCTTTTTGAGTCTTCGTTCTAATTTCTCTGTTCAGTATCAGTTGGATATCATACACAAGATGAAAATTCTGATATGCCTCAGACCCATGTAAGATACAATTTCAGCCACATGTTTTATTACATTTTAAAGGTTTTGAAGTTTTTTTTTTATTTTTTAATTTTTTTTTAAAAATGCCTGTAGTTTGGTTCAATTAAAAAAAAATTATAATAATTTGGATTCCATGACATTTTAAAATTTATTTTTGCAATAAGTATTTGCATCAATTGCATGTTCAGTTTATATTAGCTTTTAAGGCATCTATGTTTTGGGTCTCATTTTATTTGATACACTTACTTTAAAGATGTCTATTTTTCTAGTTATAAAGATATATTCCAATTAGTTTCAATTTCTGTTAGTCATTTAGATCTAGATTCTACGTCTTTTGGAAAAATATCGCATTCTTTTTTCTTACTAATTGTTTTATGAACTATACAATCAAAAGCAAATAAGTTAACGTTTTTCCCTGATTAGATGCTGTTTGGTGCTTTAATAATATCAAGGTGCGTTCTTACAAGCACATATCCAATATGTCTATACCGGCGGAAGGCATGACTACATGGTTAGAAATGAGGATTGCAAGAAATTCAATAATATTTACATTGATAAGAAAGGTAGTCGCCTGGTTGATTGGTTTAGATTAGAAAACACCTTACATTATAAATAAACGTGCCCTTTGCCCTGTCTCTTAACGCTTCAAAGGTAATAAGTCATAAAGTTATTAGATTTGTTTCGTTTGTGCCAAATGGTTCTAGAAGAGAGTGTAAAATTAAACTCAGCTGAAGAATCTTTTTCCAACTTTTGTTTTTAGCCGTAAATCCCGACACTTTAATCCTGCCGTGTTTTTGTTAAGTTCTTCCGCGCATCTTCCACTTTTATTTTCTGTACATAATTAGTTTCCTATGGTAGGGTTGGTATTATATCATTTTTAAATTTTCCCCACCATTCGCATTAGTTCTCACTTTCCTGGATAGTGAGAAAGTCTCTCTGTGAACTCCTAGAGAATAAGTCAATGCGTATAGTGACAGTCACGTGACATAAACAAGATTTGACGCGAGGTCACCTGATCAAATACTAGGCATAATGTCAAGGACAGTCTTCAAATAGTGTGTAACAGAATTATCGTCAACTGCTGAGCACCTAATCTTTAAAGTTTTCTTTAGTTTCCATTCGGAAAACAAAAGTCATCTTTTTTTTTTCTTTTTTTTTTTTTAAAAAAAGGTTTCTTTTTGCAGACTAACCCCCACCCCCCATTCATGTCGAGGCTAAGGACTACATTTTGATACAAATATGTTTACACAAAATGCGATGTTGGGCCTAGGGTTTACCCCCGCCCCCTCCAGCATTTTGGCTCCTCTCAAAAGGAACAGCAGATTACATTCAAGCTATCACCACTTACCGCCCCTGCCAGCCATCACCACTTACCGCCCCTGCCAGCCATCACCACTTACAGCCCCTGCCAGCCATCACCACTTACCTCCCCTGCCAGCCATCACCACTTACCGCCCCTACAAGCCACCACCACTTACCGCCCCTACAAGCCACCACCACTTACTGCCCCTGCCATCCATCCACACTTACCGCCCTTGCCAGCCATCATCACTTACCGCCCCCGCAAGCCATCACCCATTACCGCCCCTGCCAGCCATCACCACTTACCGCCCCTGCCAGCCATCACCACTTACCGCCCCTGCCAGCCATCACCACTTACCTCCCCTGCCACCAATCAGCACTTACCACCCTTGCCAGTCATCACCACTTATCATCCTGCCACCCATCACCACTTACCACCTTGCCAGCCATCATCACTTACCATCCTGCCACCCATCACCACTTACCTCCCCTGCCAGCCATCACCACTTACCTCCCCTGCCAGCCATCACCACTTACCATCCTGACAGCCATCATTACTTACCACCCCTGTCAGCCATCACCACTTACCACCCCTGCCAACCATCATTACTTACCATCCTGCCACCCATCACCACTTACCACCCCTGCCAGCCATCACCACTTACCTCCCCTGCCAGCCATCACCACTTACCGCCCCTGCCAGCCATCCCCACTTACCGCCCCTGCCAGCCATCACCACTTACCATCCTGACAGCCATCATTACTTACCACCCCTGCCAGCCATCACCACTTACCACCCCTGCCAACCATCATCACTTACCGCCCCTGCCACCCATCATCACTTACCTCCCCTGCCAGCCATCACCACTTACCTCCCCTGCCACCCATCACCACTTACCACCCTGCCAGCCATCACCACTTACCACCCTGCCAGCCATCCACACTTACCGCCCCTGCCAGCCACCCACACTTACCGCCCCTGCCAGCCACCCACACTTACCGCCCTTGCCAGCCATCATCACTTACCGCCCCTGCCAGCCATCACCACTTACCGCCTTGCCAGCCATCATCACTTACCGCCCCTTCCAGCCATCACCAGTTACCGCCCCTGCCAGCCATCACCACTTACCGCCCCTTCCAGCCATTATCACTTACCGCACATGCCAGCCATCACCACTTACCGCTCCTGCCAGCCACCACCACATATCACCCCTACAAGCCACCACCACTTACCGCCCCTTCCAGCCATCATCACTTACCTCCCCTGCCAGTCATCATCACTTACCGCCCTTGCCAGCCATCACCAATTACCGCCCTTGCCAGTCATCACCACTTTATAGCCTTGCCAGTCATCACCACTTACCGCCCCTGCCACCCATCACCACTTTCCTCCCCTGGCACCCATCACCACTTACCACCCTTGCCAGCCATCACCACTTACCGCCTTGCCAGTCATCACCACTTACCGCCCTTGCCAGCCATCACCACTTACCGCCCTTGCCAGCCATCATCACTTACCGCCCTTGCCAGCCATCATCACTTACCACCCTTGCCAGTCATCACCACTTACCGCCCCTGCCAGCCATCCACACTTACCGCCTTGCCAGCCATCACCACTTACCGCCCCTTCCAGCCATCACCACTTACCTCCCCTGCCAGCCATCATCACTTACCCCCCCTGCCAGCCATCATCACTTACCGCCCCTGCCAGCCATCACCACTTACCGCCCCTGCCAGCCATCATCACTTACCGCCCCTTCCAGCCATCATCACTTACCGCCCCCGCCAGCCATCACCACTTACCGCCCCTGCCATCCATCATCACTTACCGCCCCTGCCATCCATCCCCACTTACCCTCCCTGCCACCCACCACCACTTACCGCCCCTGCCAGCCACCATCACTTACCGCCCCTTCCATCCATCACCACTTACCGCCCCTGCCAGCCATCACCACTTACCTCCCCTTCCATCCATCACCACTTACCTCCCCTTCCATCCATCCACACTTACCGCCCCTGCCAGCCATCACCACTTACCGCCCCTGCCATCCATCCACACTTTAGACGTGATAGAAGACGAGTTCAAACATCTAAGCTTACAAGACCAACCAACGCCTCGTCACGAAATGCTTATCTCGGCATTTCTGTTTCAGGCTCTCTGACACCAACTATTGAAAGCTGGTGGCCAGTAACACACAAAAACTCCACAATAAAAATGTGTACTTTTGCTCCCACTCCAAAATGTGATACACAAAATGTTACTGCACACCGTGCCCTGACTTTTGTTTTACATCATTGACTACTGCAAATATTCACATTCCTTTTTGTATGACAAACTCATAATTTTAAAAAATCTATTAATAAGTATTAAGACGCACTAATAATCTCAAAATTAAAATTAATTCCTTCCCATCCCTGTCCTCTTATATTAAACTAGATTGTGCCAGGGCGCAGTGGTGCCCGCTTTTTTAAGGGCGCCTACGGCGCCAACCATTTTCAAAAAACCCCAACTAACTTGCCCTGTTTTGATAAATACGAAATAATAAACTTTCTGAAATGTACGCAAAGTATCTATATAATAATGCACCTAAGCGCGTCCGTCAGTCAGTCAGAAGCCCCTATACCACGCAACTCTTGATTACTTTTTTAAAATTGAAAATATAGACGTAAAAATCATAATGATTTTGGGTTTGAGATTAACAGAGGGTGTGGTTTTGCGCGCCGTAAAAAAAAAAACATTAAGTGGCGTCATGAAGCTTTTATTCTATTAATTTATTTGATGTTACTTTTTTATCTTGATTATAATCTGATTGTGTGAATATGCATGTGTGTGAGTGTGTTTATGTTTATGTGTGTATGTGCGTCTGTGTGTGCGTGTGACTGTGTGTTTGTTTTAGTTGTGAAATAACGATTTATTTCATAGATTGCTAAAAGTGAAATTAAATATTGAAAAGACGTTACCACGTAATCTTTTATGTATAGTTAAAATTATGCACTGGATTATGAAAAATTCCGTTAGTGTTATGAACACAAGTTTCTGCCGATGCGATCTGCATGGGTGCTTGAATAAAAGATAACGGGAAATCATTGAATGTGACTTAAAAACTGTTAATGAGAAGAACAATCTCCAATGATTTTTTCAGAGATGGTTTTTACATTATGCTTGATTTTAGAAGAAATGAGCCCTTGCGCCGGGATTTTAAATAATATTATGGTACGTGTATAAGTGTTTATACACTGTTGTAAGAGTGGGGTTAAAAAGCGGAATTGTATTTTTTTTTTAAAGAGGAGCAATTTTGTGAACTATTTGAAGAGTGCATTTCATTTCTAGGGTCATGATTTTATAATATCACAGATCCCTGAGTGGCACTATTTCTCAGCCACTGATAATATCCTTTTGGAAAAGTTTAA
>MUZC01003912.1:399945-427973 GCA_002072015.1 Radix auricularia | reverse complement strand
AGTGGTAAACAAAATGAGGGGTAGGACTGCAATCAGGCTTATACAAAATAATGGGAAAGACGTAAACAAGGTATGGGTTAGCCTGACCGGACGTATCAAAACAGCGAACGTTTCGGCAAAGAGCCTTTATCAACGAACATACAAGACACAGAAAAAACGAAAATAAAAATGAAGGAACTTAGCTGCGGTGGAATCCGAAGTATCCAAAGAAAAAGTGAAACTGAGAGATGACAGAGCGATTATATATAGGAAAGCAGAGAGGGGGCGGGGCAAGCGCCTAGGTGGACAAAGAAAAGACCATATTCATCCCATGTGGTGCAATTGTACCGTGACTGTCTATTAATCTGTTTTCAATCTGGACTCTCGTGGGTGTGTTTGTGCACGAGACAATAGCAGTGACTGCCAGGTCCTTGACACCCATATGGTCGCGTCCATTGAAGTGACGGGAGACGGGGCACTGTTTATCTTGTGTAATCGCCCTAATGTGTTCAGACATTCGGCACGACAAAGATCGTCCCGTCTCTCCTATGTATTTCAAAGGACAGCGCTTACACACAATGGTGTAGACAACGTTGCGGCTAGCGCAGGTGAAACCATCCTTAATCATAAATAGCCCCTTAGGGAAGTTTATCTGTTCAGCTTGCAAAACAAAAGGACATGTCTTACACCGAGGTCGGCCGCATGGTACAGTACCCAGATGCGGGGGGGATGTTGGGAGGCGGGTGCGAACCAGAAGATCACGTAGGTTTCTGTCCCTCCTAAATACAATTAGGGGTGGGGTGGAGAAAATGTTGTTGGTCTCAGGGTCCGCAAGGAGGATAGTACGGTTCTTCATGAATATTTCTTTGGCTTTGATGTTGTGTGGATGATAAGTGAGAACAAGCTTGCTCCTTTGGTTGGTATCACGGGTGCGTGGTAAAAAGGCGTCGGCACGAGTGAAGTTTTTGACCCGCTGAAGCGCATGTTGGAGCGTGGCTTCAGGATATGACCTTTGTCTAAAAAACTCCACCATTTCCAAAGCCTTTTCCCAAAAGTCGTCCTGAGATTGACATAGTCTACGGAGTCGAAGAAGTTGAGAGAAAGGAATGGAGTCCTTACAAGTTGTGGGATGAGAAGAAGGGTACAGAAGATAACAGTGGCTGTCTGTGGGTTTAAAATAGGCTGAAGTGAGGAGGCAGTTTTTCTGGAGAGTAACAGTGATATCAAGAAAATTGACAGAGAGTTCAGAAATTTTGTAGGTGAACCTAATGGATGGGTGGAAGGAGTCAACAAAGTTGATAAAAGTGTCCAGTTCACTTCTCTCCATATTAGTCACCCCGATACCGTCATCTATGTACCTCTTGTAGAATTCAGGGAGGCGACCAGTGTATTCCTGTTCCACTCTGTGTTCAAAGTGGCCCATAAACAAACAAGCATAGCTTGGTCCCATTTTTGTCCCCATAGCGACCCCACTGATTTGGTCAAAGAACTGGCCATCGAACTCAAACGAGTTGAGGGTTAGAACTAATTCAGCCAGCCGTAGTAAGGCGTGTGTGGGTATACTGGGGTGGGGTTGCCTGTCCAAAAAGTATTGCACAGCTAGAAGGCCATCATTGTGTGGAATAGATGTATAAAGGGAAGATACATCCAGGAGGAATAGATAATGTTTTGTGTCTGGATTGATCGTGAGTGACTCAAATGTCATTAAGGCATGATTGGTATCTTTAATGTATGTAGGGAGTGATGCCACTAAGTATGCAACATGCTGTTTTTCTTCAAAATAAATATTTTAATTTTTAGAAAAAGCTGTAAGATTTATTATAATGAATTAAGAAATAATAAAGCATACCTTAATATTTTTTCAATGGTTTAAAAAAAATCATGCACTTAAGGGTTAAAGCTTTTTAAAGGACGTGCTATAACAACAAAGAAGGGCGCCATGACCGTGACGTCACGGTCGACATACTTCGCTTTTACTGAGAATTTAATTGTTTGGCTGCACAAAAAGAGAAAGACAATTTTTAGTTTGCGTCTTTTACTTACATAAAGTTAATAAAATAAATTTATAAAGGATTTATAGTCAAAAACTTGTTTTTTTACGGGTTTAAAAAAATAATTATTTATGATTATTCATTTATCTTTTTGAGTTTTCTGTTAAACTTGGACTTTTTTCTCCACGAAGGTTTCTGGCATAATTGTTTTTAAAACATATCACTTATTGGTTTCTTTATTATATAAAAAAGCTGTACATATTTGTCCTTCTTATTTAATATTAGCACCCTTTCAACACCCCCTACTCGCCCGGTCGCTGCTGGGAAGATAGAGCCGATTCTATTTGTCCGGTCGCCGGACATATAGCCACTGCCAGTGATGGTGTCACTGCTTCGTTGTTCAGTTTGACAATAATTGACACTCAGGGTTCATTTCCGAAAAAACGGCAACTTTTACTAACGTCGTCAAATCAGAATACTAAGTTAGTAAGTAAGGTGCCAGGAGGTAGGCCTAACTTGAAATGCTTTGCAATCAATTAAAATCATCGTCGTAGCTCCATTGTTTTCTTTTGTTTAATATTTTAAGGCAAGGAACATATATTTTTTTTAAAAAAAGCAATTTAATTGGAGTAATAGTAATAAGTAATAGGTCTGACTTTGTGTTGAGGCTGAGGCATTCCAGTTTCCACCCAGAAAAGTCCGAGAAAAGTGTCGGTAATCCTGCAGATTTTACACAAACTAAGTGCCTACTACTGAGTAATAGTTAATAGTAGCTATAGTTTTAGTTAGTAGTATAGAGTCTTAGTAGCCCTTTTGGTTAAAACAAAATGGGGTAAACACTGATTATTGAGTCCGCACCGCCCTTATCGGCGGCCATCTTGTTGCTAAGGCACGTGACCGCCGTGACCTTTGGAAAAGTAGTGCGAGCCCCGTGAAATCAGAGGGGTAGGGGAATCAGGGATTCTAAAATTGCGCAGTATTTTTAGCTACCGGCAAATTAAAAAAAAAAAAATTCACGGGGCTCGCATTACTTTTCCGGCGGTGCCGTGCCATAGCAACAAGATGGCCGAAGGATTGGGGGGACATTCTAATATTTTAATGAGTATTTTTTAGCGTTTTACATAAAAGCAAAATAATGGGTACTCACCGATCAGGCATCGGAATCACAACACACTTTTTAAATCCTTTTAGAAATTCACGCATTAGATCACTGCTGCCACTATTAAAATTGTATAGCTATACCTAACCCAAACCCTAAAATTGAAATCTTCAATTTTCTGAAATTGATAACTAAACCTAACCTAAGAACTGTCTTGGACCGTCGAGATGAGGTTCTGAATGATTGCTGGGACCGTCGAGATGAGGTTCTGAATGATTGCTGGGACCCTCGAGATGAGGTTCTGAATGATGGCTGGGACCTCAATATTCCGAAAATTCTAACAAAAACTTACTACTTACTAATGGCAATGGAAACGACATGGTAGCCCGCCAAGGAATCAGCAGCACTCCTTTTCTAAATGAGCATCAAATAGTTCTTAGAATATACTCATGAACAGGAGAGCACCCCCCCTTCTCGCGGCGCACGAATACAAATCCAAAGATGATAATAAACAAATACAATTTACATTTTACCGCCAAGGGGAGGTCATAAATAAGTAAGAAAACAACAAAATTCAAGGGAAGCAACTCTTCTGCATAGCAACCGGAAGAGACGCGACGCTGCGGACCCAATTATTCGTTTCAGCCCAAAATGGATGTGGCTAGCGCTACGACAATTTTGTCATTTAAACCTTTAAAATTCATTAATAAGCTTGTCTAGTGATCATAATATTTCATTATAAGAACAATAGTTTAGTATTTAAGTATTAATAATAGCATAATTGAAATACAGAAAATTGTTTACAACATGTCATAACTTGTCGTAACGGCAGACAACCAGCGCAGATGTTGCTGGTGTTACGACATGTCGTAGCAGTAGACACTCCGAAACAAAAATATGTCGACCGTCGTTGTGATGTCACGGTCATTATCTGCGGCCATCTTTGTTGTAATGGCATGTCATTAAAAAAGCCAAAATTAAAATTCTATAGCCATACCTAACCCAAACCCTAAAAACTTCAATTGTCCAAAAATTTTAAAGCTATACCTAGCCTAACCCAAACCCTAAAACCTTCTATTTGTGAAATCCTTTTAGAATTTATAGAACTCTGTTTCCAGCAACCGGTAGCGTCGTGACGTTACGGTCGAGATTCTTCACTTCAGCCGAAAATTCTATAACTATACCGATACCTAACCCCCAAACCCTAAAAACTAAAACCTTCAATTTTCCAAAAATCTAAAACCCAAAACCTAAAACCTTCCATTTTTGAAAATTTAAATCTGAAAATCCTTTTAGAATTCGGAGTGATTATTCGGAGATTTCTCCGTATAACGTTGGACGTTATTGGGAGAAATCTTCGTATAACGCTGAACGTTAAACTGAGATGCCATGATTCTTAGTGTTTGACGTCACTTCTTGCCAGTTAGATATAAGATTCTTAAATAATTATTATTGACATGCACTTCTGTGGTCTAATAGTTAGAGTCTAGGGCAGTGGTTCTTAACGTGGGTTCGATCGAACCCTAGGGGTTCGGTGAGTCAGTCGCCGGGGTTCGGTGGAGGGAGGTCAAGACAGCACCCGACTCAAGGCATCTATATTACTACTAATAATGAAGGGTTCGGTGAATGTGCATATGAAACTGGTGGGGTTCGGTACTTCCAAAAAGGTTAAGAACCACTGGTCTAGGGAGAGCATTTCATTTTTTAACTTTTAACTGGTTTTGACAGTGCTCCGAGGTTTTCATTTCGATTACGACATTTATTTTTTAATTTTTAAAAAATAACTTTCAAATTCCTTTTACAATTACTTTCAGTGATCTTTAAATTTGTAATTACGAGGTTGGGTTTAGTATTAGTAATATGCTAAAGTAGTTTTTGTTATGAACTGTTATAGTTGGAAATTGGAAACCCCGCGATGCTTAAGTTTAAGCTTAGATTAAGTTGGCTTAAACCTAGGCTACAACTAATAATACTAGTACTACTACTTATTTAGTACTACGAACTTTCTCCACTTGTGATTGTGATGATGAAGATTGATTAAATTAATTTTAAAATCATTATTCTTGTTTTAAAAAAAAAATATACTATTCATAAGCATTGCTAACATTAACTAATAGCAATTAAACGAGATTAATAATTTTAATAATAATTTATTCAATCTTCATCGTCGTAAGCGTAAGTGAGCATACTTCCATGATCCATAGCCATTTAAATCTAGTGGGGGTAGCCAACAGTTACAACAAAAAAAAATGTTCTTCTCTTTTTTTGGTGGTTGGATAAGAAACAAACAAGTACCAAGTAGAAAATTATTGTCAACCAGTCGAACATACCCCACACAGCTGATAATATAGGAATTATAATAATAGGATAATAGGCAGCGAGTTTCAAAATTATTCAAGTTACAACTGGTGGACTGGTGTTAAGATTATTTTTTTTTTCTAAAATGCAGTAATTATCAGTAAAATACCCCTTAAAGGACATTTATACATACACTCGTAAATATATCAACATTATAATTAATTGTGTAGTTATTATTGGGGCTAGAACTAATGACTCATGAAATCAATTTAATATTAACATTATTATAGTTACAATGTCAATTATAAATCAATTAGTAGAGACTAAGGGGCCGTCCATAAATGACGTCACGCAATTTTGGCTGAATTTGTACCCCCCCCCCCACGTCATGCGTCGTCACAAAATCGAAGACCCCACCCCCTCCAAAAATATGTCACAAAACTTTGCCCCCNCCCTTAAAAAAATGAATGAAAAAAAAAACACTTTCTATTTGAAAATAAGTATCATTCAAATCACTTTTTTTTGTCTTTTAAGTATTTATTTTGTGTAGATCTACATTGTAATATTTGAACACGCGTGAAGCTGTATGAAAGACATTAAATAAATTGTAAGCCAGTGATTCTCAAACTTTTTCATATCAGAAGGCCGGCTAGAATTTTTCCATTTCACCAGGTACCATTTCCCGTTTTGACATGATTTTCTCTGTACTGATTTGATAGCAAAATGAGCCCCTACACAGCTTAAAGCCCTATAAGATTAAGTATGAATTCGGCTTGTTTTATATATTACATTTAAAAAAAATGTTTAGTTGCCAAGGCATAGCAAGACAGCTAACGAACAATGCAGCGGTAATGTCAAAAACCATTTGATGTGATTAAGCTCGCGAATGTGACTATTGATAGATATTACAAGGATCACTGCATAGTTGATAGACCTAGAATATATAGATACAAGACAATTCTTCAAATTGATTATTATCTTCCAATGACAGTTTTCCTGCTAAGTATATGGAAATCAAAGGCATTTGATCTAAAATTATCACATTGATATCACATCTCATGTTTTCTAAAAATTAAAAGATATGCGCTGGAAGAGGAAAATGGCCAATACTGAACGAACCCCACATGTGTGCAGGAAAGTAGGGTGTCATCTTGTGCGTCGCAAAATACAGTAATTCTTGAAAGTTGAGGACTGAAAAAATACTATGACATTAATAAAGCTCATAAGTTTGTTTTTTGTTTCAATTCTTTTTTCTTCAGGATTTCATGTACGTCACACAACAGTTGTAAATATAATGTCACCAATGGACGAGGCGTATTTAAATTGTTGCATTCTCTTGTGGAATTTATAAAGTAATGAAAAATACATGGCTACCGCTATCAGTGTGTTTAATCAAAGGGTCGGTAAACAGAGATAAATTATCTCATTTGGGGTAAAAAGGGAACTTTTGGGGGTAATGCAGAATCATTGTGGGCATAGAAAATTTGCTAGAATCCGCTACTTTTGGGTTAACAGTAATGTTAACATAAACTTTTATAATTTTAATATTTAGGTATCCTATTGAACCGGTCCGTTTTTTTTCAAAACTTTTAACCGGCCTTCAAAAAACGAAATGTGTAAACATCCTTAGATGATATTTTATTTTAATGCATACAAATTAAACATTGACTATAAATCATTACTGTTAACTTCTTTGTTTATAAAAAAGTTATTTAAAAATAATATTTTTAAAATGTATTTTTAAAAAAAATCCCTCAATTGACTTACGGGCATCCTGAAAGAAAGAAGTCAGCGAACAGTGGTAAATTACCTCATCTGGGGTCAAAAGGGAATCTTTGGGGGTAATGCAGGACATATAATATCTACTACGCTCCACTAGATATATTCAAATACGTCATTGTATGTGTACGTTTGGAACATATGCCCACTATTGAACCACTTCTTTCCAGAAAATGCATTTGTTAAATTTGTCATCTATGTAGATTTCTTATTTATGTACTATATGAAGACACCTAAATCCAACATACTTTCATTTATATTGACACGAGTGACAATAATCTTAATCAACATGACTTGATTGTATCAGGTATCCTTTCTGTCATATTTAAAATTAATGCCTTAAAATCCGAGTTCAGAAGAAAATTGTTTTGTCCTCTCAAATTGCGATGTCGAGAATTTGATGCATTCAATAAAGTTAATGAATACTTTTGACTAATTTTGAATGGACACATTTATCATTATATTTAGAATGGCCAGAAGCGTTTGACCAAAAACCAATCGAAAAATTATATCAAACTTAAAATGTTTATAATTGTATCAAATAGATTCCCCTCCCCCCATCCACACACCAAATAGATATTCCGTGTAGTTTTGACTTAAAATATATACATATAATCCTATTCAGATCTTTTTGTAGACACTTGTCCTGTTTGTAAAAGGGGAGGGGGGGGACTGACCAAAAAAAAAAGTTCTCAGACTGCTGCCGCGAGTGAACCAAACGAAGCTGCGGTCACATCACAATTATTTATTTTGATTTTTTAAAAAAAATAAGCTATGATAGCTACATATAATACTAAATTAAAACGAGACAAAATTACTGATTATTTCTTTAAATAGAAATCTCCGTATAACGCCAGGTGTTATTGGGAGAAATCTCTGTATAGCGCCAGGCGTTATTGGGAGAAATCTCTGACTCTCCGTATACGCCTCCCTTTAGAATTTATAGATCCCTCTTTTCCAGTAACGGGTTGTGACATCACGGTCGACATACTTTGCCTTTGCCCTTTATTAAAGTTTACTTTACCGGCCTGTTTACTGCCTTTAATTTTTATTTAGTTATACAGTGGAACCCACTTACCTCGAGCTCGCTTAGCTCGACCACCCTATTATGTCGACGGTTTTTATTGGAACCGCCAAATGCTCTCTTTGTTTTAGCATTTTCTCGTCGTTTAATTTGATTTTTTTAAGTCGCCGAAACCTCATAACACGAGCACAAAAAAGGTCAAATTTGCCACTTAACATCGGTTATCTCGATCCCCATGACCAATCGTCTCACCAGGGTCTGCTGGTGACGTCACAGCCCACTTGCGTTTTGCTCTCAGTGCTGTGTTGCTTCTGGTACTATGGCAATGCGATCAGCTTGCGATGTGTGCTGGTGACGTCGTCGTCACAGCCCACTTGCGCTGAGACATGTGTTGCTAACTTAAATCGCCAGTTTCAGAGATGTGTTGGAGAATAATAAAAGTTTTTATCGATAATCGACGTTGGTTTTTATTTTAAATTTGTAAATTTCTGCTGTCAGTTGGTGCACATATACCTTTTGTTGTTAGCAAACATGTATGTACAATTTTATAGCATGCCGATAGCTTCATCAAACAAATAACGGCAATGATGTTGTGTTTAAAAAAAACTCCAAAAACACGTGCAAGAACATTATCATTTATTAACGCTAGTGATGGGACGATACCAAAATCATAGGCTGCTTACTGTAAACAAGGCTCCCCAGATTTTAAAATATATAATATAACAGACTACAGACAGTTTACTCACTCTCAATCTCCCACACCATTGTTGTTGGTTAGTCCTATTAGCATCAAGTTACCGAAGGAATTTTAAGCCGATTGATCGTATGGAATAATGGAATAAAAAAAATGTACCGTGTGCAGACTTGTTGTCATTGGCAACCATTCATCCTTCAACCTCATTTTGACTATTACATGTACTGTACTACTGCTTTGTTCTCATTGTTTCATTCATAAGAAGTGGCCGTGTGCAAAAGCCATTTAACTATTGGTTAGAATTAATTAAAATATGTCAAAGTTGATAGTTCAAAAGGAGTACCTAATTTATTTGTGTACGTTTATATAAGAGAAGAGTTTGCTTTGTCATGAGTCATATATGGGTTACCATAGACCATTCCGAGTCCAGAAGAGAATGTTTCGGGGACAATGAGGGGATGTGTAGGTTACTTATTTGTGTAGCTTGTACGGAAAATCAAGCAAGTGGCTTCGAAGGCACAGCATCGCTCAATCTGGGAATCACCGCAAAACGGCGTTATATTTAAACTTAAACGGTCTTAAAAAACGAACGGTCTTAACAACCTTAAGAAAGAGTGAAGAAATAGGGTCCCGATATCCTATACGATTCTGATTAATCGTCCCATCACTAATTAACGCACAACACGTACATAAAGAAATTTCAAGCGCATGTTAATATTTTGCCGCCATATTGGTTTTCGCTTTAACTTGATCATCGGTTATGTCGATGCCATTTTTCATACCCCAACGCCGTCGACTTAAGCGGTTTCGACTGTACTTAGATTTAATTCACTTAACCATACTTACTATGAAATTGGCTCTAGACTAACTCTAGTCGTCTAGAAAGAAAAAACATTTTTTTGTGTTCCATTTGCAAGAATCACATAAACTTACAAACATCACCCTTCTTCCCTAAACAAGTCAGGAAAGCCAACACACTAACTCTAACTCACTAAGTTTCACTAAGTGATGTAAGTACTAATGACTAATGGCAATGGTAGATCCGGCTATGGCAACAGACACCGGGAAGTTATTCCTTAGTTTATTTATTACTTTTTAGTCTACTTCCTATTTCAAAATTGACAGTTCTTAATTATTTACGAATGACAAATGTACCACTTTGCTACATATTTAAAATTTACTTAAACTTAAAGTGTCCTGAAGTTGTTGTGCTTATAGTCTTATAGGTCCTAAGACTATAAGTATTAAAGATTTAAAATGTAACACTTTCCAGTAACTCCAGAATTTACAACAAAATAAAATTGTGTTTGTTTCTTCTAACCTCGATTTTGAGTTAAAAAGAGCTCAATTATGTATTTTATGTACATTAAATAATGAGAACTGTTAAATTTGAAAAAGGAGGTAGATTTAAAAATAATAAACTACAGATAGAATATTTCCGGATGTCTGTTGCCGAATCTACTGTAATAGTAATAAGTAATAGTTATCTAACTAGTCAACTAGTAAAACTATCAAAATTCAAAACTCTAAAAACCGTGGATAAAAAGGACACAATATTAAGTTAAACAGAAGGATTGTATGTAATGTGTAAAGCATTGTTTAAGTCTAAGATTAGAGATTGAAAACAAAGATCCATATAAAAAATCGGTTAAAACCTATATCTCCGACCGGGCCGACCTTATCGGCGGCCATCTAGTTGCTATGGCACGTCACCGGCCCGGAAAAATAGTGCGAGCCCCGTGAATTTTCCGAAAATTCTAAAGCTATACCTAACCCAAACCCTAAAATTAAAATAATAACTATCCTTAATAGCAACGGGAAGAGACGCGACGCTCCGGTCGGAGATATAGGTTTTAGCCAAAAAATCATGCCATAGTAACAGTATAGTTTTAAAGCTAAAAATAGATGCATAAAACATGGCTGCATAGGTACCAATAGCCACTGGCAGAGCTATCAGCTATTGGTCTTCTGCTATTATTAATTGTTAATTAAACTATTACTAGGTGATATTCTGAGTTTGATGTTTTAATATTTGGGACTAAAACTCGTATTTGTATTAGTATTTGCAACTGTTTTTTTTTTTTGCGTTGGTCATCAGTTGGGTTTTGATTTTATTTTTACCATGATCTAATTTATTTTACGTAGTTATAGTTATGAACTAGTTAATTAAGCTGTTATTTTTAACTTTTTTATTCTTATTATTTTTAAAAAATTAATTAGTCTAATTTATCTGTAATAATAACAATGGTGAATTGATTTCATTAGTTTTTGTCCAAGTTTTTTTCTTCCTTATTTCTTGCATAGCTGAAAAAATTTGCTACATTAGGTCACAACATTTGGGAAGCAATGGAACCACCGTGACTTCACAGATTTTTCTAAATAATGAATCGCAACTTAACGGTATCTGTATGTGTTATGAAAGTATAATTAATTGAAATTAATAAATGAAATTTTTCCCCTATTAATCGAACAATTTTTGATATCAGTACCAGCTAAGTCACATGTTTTGGTTTAGTAGCTAGTCATTTGTCATAAAATATAATTGTTGTATAATGGGTGTGTCCATTAATGATGTCACATGATTTTGGCCAATTTTTACCCCCCCCCCTCGTCACAAAAACTTAGACCAACCCGTTCTTCCCAATATGGTGATACAGTAATATTAATAGTAATAGGTAAAGCACAAGTCACCTGTATTAACTTGTATAAATAATAAATATTGAAACTTCCTAATGTCTCTATGTGAAGAATATTTGGTGAGCTATTTTTCTACTTTAGCTTACTCCTAAACACTAAACCCAACCTCATTATTAATAAACAACCTGTAAAAACAAAGACTTTGACTATAAATCCCTAATACATGAGACAGAACTGAAACCCTGCATGTGGAAGAAAATCAGCAGTCCCAAGCCTGCGCTCTTCATGGGGCTTCCGGAAAACCCCCTCAGCTATCTGGCCCCCTAAGGGACGTAAAAGCTGAAAAGCCCCATGGAGCGGTCGCTTCTAGAAGTGGCCACCTAGGCGTCCAGGACACTAGGTCAAAAAGGCCTCCCACTAAGTTGACCTCCCAAGGGAGTTGTGGAATTTTCCCTACTTCGACTCGCTAACACTTCGGCGCCACCCCGGCAAAGCTTACGAGTCTCAATGGTTTGGACCGCCGCAATGCGGGGGATCATCACTACCCTACCTAGGGTTTTACCCCCACTGGAAGGTTTCCTCAGAGCTGGTGTCCAATGCATTCCTAGCGGTACCTTTTGCTAATCCGAACTGGCGCTCCTGGCCCTAAACGGTGGCTTCAGAGAAACCCGACCCTCAACGGGTAATATGGTTTTCATCATCGGCATTGCATCTAAATGCTTTGCCTAAGATCCGTACAGAACTAAAAGTATTGATTTCATTCAAAACAAACATTTACAGACTGAAAGTGACTTAACTCTAAATAAAATGGGGGTGGGGGTGCGGCGTGGTCACCGATCGTTGGAGTGAACTCGGCAAACTTGTGGATGTTAACAACAACAGACAGCTATTAAAAATTTATGTATAAATAAACTAAAAGTGCATTAATTTAATTAGCATACATTAAATCGATCTAAAAATTTGATACAATGCATTGTTAGGTGATAAGAGACTATGTGCAAAATTTCAGCTTGATAGTATCACGGGAAGTGGGTCATTTTTTACTTTTGTTTTTCTGCCATACTGACGGACAGACCAAGAGAGAGAGACGGCAGTGAGTTAATATAAGGGATTTAAAAATTATAGTTATAGTATAGATAAAATTTTTAAAATTTTGAAAAGACAAATGCAATAAAAAGAAGAAAAAAAAAGACATAAAGAAAAAAAAACACACCAGGCACACAGATATTCTAACTCCCTACCTGTTCTGATACAATCAGTTTACCAGTCCAATTCACTACCATGAGACCAACGAAGCTTAGTACATGTTTTACTTTTAAAAAGTTATATTGGTAACTATTTAGTGTTGCTTTCATTTGATTGGTTGACTAGCAACAGCTCTCTGCCAAAAGACCTGGCGTCAGGGAAGCATGATAGAGTTATTGGGTTTTCCCTGGTATAGGTACTCGAGTACTAGTAGTAGTAGACACTTCCTAAAACATTGATGATTGGCATTTTTAATTTAAAAAATCATTACATGTAGTTTGTTGAGTTGAGTTAGTTAGGTCTGGAGTAGTTTAATACTTAGAGACTCATTAATAGTAGTATATTAATATTATAGTGAATAGCCATTGGCGTCGGGCATTGTCCTTTAGATTTTTATTTAATATTCAACAATTTCGTATTAGGTTAATTTTATTTGACTATTTACGCTTAGCTGATAAAAAAATTGCGTTAGTTGTTGTTGACCATATTTATGTTTTACTACATCAATATTTCACAATCACTAGGATAAAATATAAATTATTCAGAGGTTCATATTATGTTATGTCAAATCACCAATAAAATTAGAAACGTGTTTGTATTTAGCTATGGACCTGGACCTTTTCTTTAAATTAACTGTTAAATTTTTTTTTCTTCCACATTTAAATAAAAATATCATGTATTTATAAATGCGCATTTTATTATTGTTAATCTATGTAGAAATCAGAATTAAATGTTTAAAAATATAGGCTGTCTATAACTTCATTTATATTAAAAATAGGGCTGCGGAAATTACCGATTAATTTCTCGATTAATCGGTAAATTATTTTATCGATTAAAATTATTTTAATCGATAATATAGTGATTAAAAATAGAAAATTTTTTTTAAATTATTTTTTTAAATTCGATTTATTTATAGATAATTAATAATAGTTTTTATTTTATCATTATTTTTTTACGTACAAACTTCTCCGTTAAGGGAATTTAGAATGAGTATACTTTAAAATAACCTGTTTTATAAGGACAATGATTAAAAAAAGATTGTTTTAACTATTTAACAATAACAAAATTTAAATTCATTGACATTAAATTGAACTACTTATTTTTAAATATATCCCATAACAATAGTATGTGTTTTAAATTTAATTAAATTAAATACTTAGGTTATGCGCATTTTAAAAAATGCAATAAAAGGGCACAAAATATGAAGGGAAACGAAATAGTGAAAAAAGAGATTATGAGGTCTTAGAAAAAATCATAGCTTTCGAACCACTTGGGATAAAAATATGATCTTTATGTTTTTACTAATCATCAAACAATTTCTATACAGCTGTATTACTTTTAAATTTATAAAATTAATTTGAAATTTTCATTCAAGTGCCTCAACTTTAATACGTTATTTAACTTGTTTTCAGTGGTAACTGTTTTAAAAATAACTTAATGAAAATACCAATTGCCTGTTTTATTACTTCCTTTGAAATTTTCAGTTCAAGGACGTCATACATCTTTATTTTTAGCTTAACAAAATTATCGATTAATTAATCGGTAATTTTTCAAAAGTTAACAATTAAATTTAATTTAATCGATAAAAGCCCTAATTAAAAACTATACTTTCTTTTACCCCCAGAAGAGAACTACTCAATAACATTAACTAAACATTTAAAATGAAGACGGTATTAATGGTGGCAGAAAAACCATCGTTGGCTCAATCATTAGCTAAAATCCTTTCCAATGGCAACATGACCACAAAGAAAGGATCGAATGGAGCTTGTTCTATCCACGATTATGTGGGAAAGTTCAATGGTGAACAAGTTCACTTCAAAATGACATCTGTCTGTGGGCATGTCATGGGCTGTGATTTTCCTGGGAAATACAATAACTGGGATAAAGTTGATCCTGTAAGTAATTTCTCTTTATTTTACCCGATTTAGCATTTTTAGCTTTTCATTGACCATTTTTTAAAGAGAAATATTAGATAACATTAACATTGTATTCCCCAGTCAGAAGAGTATGGCTTTCTTATGTTTCCATTTCTTTAATTTAAAAAAATAATAATTTGTGAAAACCTGTTTTAAACAGATGCCTCTTTTTTTTTTGGAGGCAGACACTATTTTTGTCCAATTTCTTTAATTGTATTTGAAAAGTAAATGGCATTTTGGATTTTAAAATCAATTTTTTTCTATATGTCTTAGGTTGAATTATTTACAGCTCCTATTAGCAAGAAAGAAGCAAATCCAAATCTTCATATGCCATTATTTCTGAGAAAAGAGGTAATTACTAAAATAAGAACAAATTAACTATTACATTATCACTTTTTATCTAAGAATGATTGCTTTACTGAACAATTTTAAATCATATTATTTTCCTTAGGCCACAAATGTTGACTATCTTGTTTTATGGTTGGATTGTGATAAAGAGGGAGAAAACATTTGCTTTGAAGTTATAGACTGTGTAAGAAGTGCCATGAATCGTCAAGCAGGACAGGTATTTATGTATAACCAGCTAAGAGTTGTACTATTATGACTTCGGGAGGTTCCAGATGTGTAGCGAATAATAAAATTAAAATTTGGTCTGTTAATCACATTAAAACAATTTGTTGTACAATTGATTGCAAGCGGAGAAGTTATAAAAATGAATGAATATGCTGATGGTAGCTTTTAATACGGATGTGACGAAGTTCAAATTCGAATCCGACGACATTCAAACTTCAGCACAGCTAGACAACCGTATGATGACTGTCGCAGCAGACTACTGCCAGACAATGCAGAGAAACTGGTGTTCTTGAAGTTTAATCTGCCATTAATTAATTTCAATTACTGAGGCTTCATATGAATGTGACAATAAACAGTATCTTTAATTTTGTTTAATGCTCTCATAACTCTCCAATTTTAAGAACTTAGTTTTTAATTTCGCTAAATGTTGTTTGTCAAATTGTTTTAAAATTTTTACTTGATTTTTAAGCGTTTTAAAAAATTTAGGTTCAAATTACTTTGGTGGAATTAAATTAATTCATTTTGTTTTATCTTTTTAAACTGCAATATTCATTGTTTTTGAATTACTTATTTTTGTGATTAAAAATCTTTTTTGTTATGGGGGGCACGGGACTGGTATACTCCCTTTTTTAGCCAAGTGTTGACCAAATCCGCATTCGAATCCGACGGATTTATATTTACCAAATCCAAATCCGACGGATGCGGATTTTCATCAGCTCAGTCACATTCCTAGCTTTTAACATTAAATTTAAATGCAAATAAATCTTAATAAACTTGGGATTAAATTTTGGGCAAAGGCATGTTTTATAGATCTCTTTTGAGTTGAATATCAGTTTAATAAAAAAAAAATTCTTTTATAACAGCAAATTTACCGTGCACGTTTCAGTGCCATCACAGAAACTGATATCAAACATGCAATGAACAACTTGGTTCAACCCAATAAGAACGAAGCATTGTCTGTGGATGCCAGACAAGAATTGGATTTAAGAATAGGTTGTGCATTCACTCGATACCAGACACGTTTTTTTCAGGTTTGCATTTTCAATTGTATTGTTAAAAAAGAAAAAAGACAATTTAAATTATTGTTATATTTTATTAGAAAATAGAAATAAGACAATTTAAATTATTGTTATATTTTATTAGAAAATATCAATGAAAAAAATTCATTCGTCAGTGCTTTTCATCAAACCAATCTTTATATGTTAATTGTATTTTCAAATTTGAGAACTTATTAGTTTTAGTCTGTCAATGGTATATAATGAAAGAACCACTGGCCAACTTTGATGAATTATTCCTTTATTTTATACCTACATGAAAGCTTGTGACAGATGTCAAAAATGAGATTCCAGTACTTACTTGTGGTTATCATTCTGTTTTCTAATTCTTCCATCATAGGGTAAATATGGAGACTTAGACAGCACCCTGATATCTTATGGCCCTTGTCAGACCCCAACACTTGGATTCTGTGTGGAGCGTCATGATAAAATTCAGTCTTTTAAACCAGAAGCTTATTGGGTCATAAATGTACAGGTTCGTCATAATTAAGCTCAACAACTATAAGAATCATGGGGATTTACACTTTCCTTTGGATACAAAATTCCTTGCTGGTGAAAGTTAATATACTAAAATGATTTTTCGGCTAATGTTTATTACTCTGACCGCAGCGTCGCGTCTCTTCCAGTTGCTATGAAAGATAGTTGCTTCCCTTGAATTTTGTTGGTTTCTTATTTATTTATTACCTCCCCTTGCTGTAAAATGTAAATAATTTGTTTAGTATCATTATTGGATTTGTATTCATGCGCCGCGAGAANGGGGGGGGGGGCTCTCTTTTCCCAAGTATAAATGAGTATATTCTAAGAACTATTTGCTGTGCTCATTTAGAAAAGGAGTGCTGCTAATTACTTGGCGGGCTTTTTTTGACCATGTCGTTTCCATTAGTAAGTAGCCATTTTTTGTTAGAATTTTCGGAAAATTGAAGATTTTAGGGTTTGGGTTAGGTATAGCTTTAGAATTTTCGGAATATTGAGGTCCCAGCCATCATTCAGAACCTCATCTCGAGGGTCCCAGCAATCATTCAGAACCTCATCTCGACGGTCCAAGACAGTTCTTAGGTTAGGTTTAGTTATCAATTTAAAAAAATTGAAGATTTTAATTTTAGGGTTTGGGTTAGGTATAGCTATAGAATTTTAATAGTGGCAGCAGTGATCTAATGCGTGAATTTCTAAAAGGATTTAAAAAGTGTATCCCCCTTTGTTGTGATTCCGATGCCTGATCGGTGAGTACCCATTGTTTTCTTCATTTTTACAACTATTTTGCTTTTATGTAAAACGCTAAAAAATACTCCTTAAAATATTAGAATGTCCCCCAATCCTTCGGCCATCTATTGCTATGGCACGTCACCGCCGGAAAAGTAATGCGAGCCCCGTGAATTTTTTTATTTTAATTTGCCGGTAGCTAAAAAAAAGTCGCAATTTTAGAATCCCTGATTCCCCTACCCCTCTGATTTCACGGGGCTCGCACTACTTTTCCGAAAGTCACGGCGGTCACGTGCCTTAGTAACAAGATGGCCGCCGATAATGGCGGTGCGGACTGAGTACTAAACGTTTACCGATTTTTCTTTTTGCCAAGTCTTTACTCTTCTAAAGGGAATATTATTAGCATACAACTAAATATATGGAATAGTTAGCTTTGGTTTCTATTGTATTCTGTAGGGAGCTCATCAGAATATCATTTTGAATTATTTTTGTATTTTTATGACATTTCTAAAACACTGTAAGCTTTACATTTTTCAGGAAAGTATAATGATTTTCAAGTCAGTGTTAGCTGAGTTAGGGTCAGGAGTAATTAAGGTTGCCTTGTTTGCAGGAGATGAGCAATAAAATTATTTCCCCAAATTTGTAACAAATTTTTAAAATTTTAATTATACTCTAGGTTTTGCTTCCTAATGGCAAGTCACTTTATCTTGATTGGGAGAGAGTGCGGCTGTTTGACAAGGAAGTGGCACAGATGTTTGTCAATCGGATCAAGGCAGGTGAAGGAGCTCAGTGAGTAGTGTTCTCTTGAATTATAATTTCAATCAATCATTTCAATCACTTGATCATTGCCATTTCGTCTTAAAAGGAAAATAATTTGTATGTAGAAGTCTCCTTTATGGAGCTCACACAAGAAACTAAAATCAATCGGAATTGCTCTAATTGCAGACAATTTTGTGAGGCATGTTGGTTTCTGCTTGTTGAAATTCCTATAAGTACAGAAACCGGAGTAATATAACATTATCTAAGTAAATTCATTTTTTAAAAATGCTTAACTCTTAATGTATTCAAATCATAAATGACCTTGGCGGGGGGGGGGGAGTGAGAAAAATACAAAAAAGTTCCTCAATTTTTTCCCCTTCCAAACATGCATGATCATAAGAATCAAAGAATGAGACTGTTGAATATGTCAAGGTGCTACTACATCTAAATTGTGTGTGATCTCAATTGTTTTCTCATGTAAGGCTTTTAATATTTCCAGGGTCATAGAAACAATTCAAAAGAAAGGAGAGAAGCCCAAACCTTTGGCCCTCAACACTGTGGAGATGCTAAGAGTTGCCAGTTCTGGCTTAGGTTAGTCCCGGAAATTGGGTAATCTATAGGCAGCCTTTCAGGTCTGTTGTTGTTGTTAACACATCCCTTGGGGACATCCACCGATCATTGTCGGCATCTGCACTTCCTCTTAGGACATAGGCCACCTACAAGAGACCTCCAGGCATCTCTATCCACGGCCAGTTTCTCGCCAGTTTCTCCAGGATCTTCCATTCATGGCCAATTCTCTTGATGTCTGCCTCCAATTCTCGGCGCCTAGTATTTCTTGGACGGCCTCTTTTCCGTTTACCCTGTGGGTCCATTTCAGCAGGTTTTCTTAGTGTATGACCGATCCACCTCCACCGCTTTGAAGAATCTCTTCCTCAATGGGCTTCTGTTTTGTCCGCTGCCACAGTTCCTGGTTGCTGATTTTGTTCGGCTAGTGAATTCTGAGAATCCTTTTTAGACAATTCAGGTCTAGCTGTAGTTTAATTATAGAAATAATTATTCTCTTGTTAGTTTATATTTTTTTATTTAAATTGATAATTACTTACACTTCAGCCAAGTAATAGTTTTAACTATGCTATGATATCTGACCGAAATATAGAGGTTGTTGATAAAATTTTGAAAAACTTGATAAATGCTTTGCCCAAGATAAAATTAGAAAAACTAGATAATTGCACTGCCTAAGGTAAAAACTAGATAAATGCACTGCCTAAGGTAAAAACTAGATAATTGTACTGCCTAAGGTAAAAACTAGATAAATGCACTGCCTAAGGTAAAAACTAGATAATTGCACTGTCTAAGGTAAAAATAGATAAATGCACTGCCTAAGGTAAAAACTAGATAATTGCACTGCCTAAGGTAAAAACTAGATAAATGCACTGCCTAAGGTAAAAACTAGATAAATGCACTGTCTAAGGTAAAAATACAAAAATTTGATAAATGCAGGAATTTGTGGACTCTGTTTCATTTTTATTTTCTGCTTTTCTCTCAAGGTATGGGTCCACAACACACCATGCAGATAGCTGAACGTCTCTACACACAAGGATATATAAGCTATCCTAGAACTGAAACTAATTCATATCCTGAAAACTTTGACTTAAGGTGAGAGCATTTAACACTAAATTAATTCACTTGAAATAACCTAATTTTTCTCTTCTTGAATTATTAGCTGGTTCAGAAAGTTAATGGATAAAATTTTCAAATGTGTTTTTTTAATTAAATTTAAAAAAATATTTCATTTGTTTATTTTTAGTGTTGGGATATATTAACTTTCCTTGAAAACAAAAACTTATTTGTTTTCTTTCATATTAGTCAGTAAAGTTTGAAAAAAAAAAAGAAATTAATAGTGGGAATATAAAAATTTGTTATATTTTCACTCAAAATTTGATTTCCAAACAGAGGCACCCTTAAACAGCAGGCATCGCACCCTCAATGGGGTAAATATGTCACAGAGTTGCTGCAGAATGGCATCCAGAAGCCCAAGTAAGAGCACAGAGAACTTGGCTGTCATTTAGTGTTTTTACCACTATGTTTGAAAAATTAAATAACATACAAAATACACCAACAAATTGTGTCATGAAAACAATAAATTTGAGCTTTATTATTAAACAAAAAAGACAATATATGTTTTGGCTAATGCCTTCATTAGTACAATTAACATAAAGAGCCTACTTACATAAGTAATAAATGTGATTAACTATTAAACTAATACAATAATTATTGTTAATATTAGACAATTTGTGTATTTTGTATTTTATTTTAAAACTTAATTGCAGCCCTGTTCTATTTGATATATTACTTCTTAAAAAATTAAGAAATTTTTTCTCAGTTAATTTTAAACTGCGTCATCAATTACATTTTGCTGCCTCTTGATATTTTCATGATCAGTTAAAAGGTATCTATGTTTTTGTTCTAAGGTTTTAGGATAATAATTTTTATTTAGAAAGGGCCATGATGCTGGTGATCATCCCCCCATTACACCCATGAAATCTGCTACTGAGGGGGAGCTGGAACATGACAGCTGGAGGCTCTATGACTACATTACCAGACACTTTATTGGCACTGTAAGTAGAAGGACCAGACACTTAATTGGCACTTTAAATTAAGGATCAGACACTTTATTGGCACTGTAAGTAGAAGGATCAGACACCATTGGCACTGTAAGTAGAAGGACCAGACACTTTATAGGCACTATAAATTGAAGGATCTTATATATATATATTTTTTTTTTTTGTTGTTGTTGCAAGCTATGGGCAAGCTGAGTCCTTAATAAATCTTCATGTTCTTTTTTTAACCTTAACCAGGAAATCATTAGACCAATAGGAAAAAAGAAATTAAATAACTATTTATCTAAAAACTCACTTCTAATTTTCACTATTTCAAACATAAATTTAAATTTTAATTACAATGGATGTAGCACCTGTAGACAAATATTAAACAGATCTACATGACTTCTGCTATTGACTGCAGTTTTGGTTTTTTTCATATGGCAGATAAGTCCCAACTGTACCTACATGCAGACCACCATTTACTTTGAGATTGGCTCTGAGAAGTTTTCTTGTACTGGCAAAGTCCTCATTGACCCTGGGTTCACCACCATCATGCCATGGCTTCAGCTGGGGGAGGATGAGGAGGTTCCTACTTTGAAGAAAGATGAAAAGCTGACTGTTGATGATGTAAGTGATAAGATAATATGCCCTTTGAATAGATATTATTGGTCAGCACTGTAAAAGGAAATGTAACATGGGGAGAAAAAAAGGTAAAGCTAACACAAATTACATGAAAAAGATAGGGTGGAATGCCAGGTACCTTTAAAGTAATCTCAAGAATTATGTCAAAAGCCATTTAACTCATTAACCCCCTCCCCCCTGATACAACTAAATGTGTCCCTCCAGATGCATCCCTGCACATAGTGATGCACTCTCCCATTCTTAGTTTAAAATAACATCAAATTCTCGTTTTCCTTGAGATTTCTGGGAGCGGCGTGATTTCAACATAAAATACTGGACGTTTTTTTAAAGTCTTGTTTCACTTTCAGTCATTTTTTTTACAAAGGCAGGCAGGTTTATAATCAGCATGTGTTCACACAAGTGCAGAAAATTGCTTTATTGATCTTTAGTCATCATTTATTCACCTTAAATTTTATTTAATATTCAAAATAATTCATTTCTTGATGCATTGAACTTTTCCTTTCAAGATAAAAGATATTTTTAAGGAAAGAAAAATATTTTTCTGTTATCAAAAACTAATGGAAGTTATTGCCCTTTAGTCATTATGAAACATAATATAGTCAAAATTAGTCACTTTCAGTTAACAACTGCGCACGACTGGCGCTCCAATGGTCACGGGCTCGAATCCATGGGAAGCCAGGGACTTGCTCCCGGGGCCTAGGGTGTCCCCGAGTCCCACCCAGTTCCAAATGGGTGAAAAGCGGCGGGGCAATGCGTGGAACCCTTAGCCGTGGCATGTGAACGCTGCATCACTTGCCAAAAAAACTGCTGCCTTGCAGATGGTCTTGGCTGACCAAAGGCTACGGAAGCAAATCCAGAAAATGCAGCAGGCTGAAGTCGGAGACCACGGGCCAATTGGCGCAAAACTCGTGGCACGCAAAACTCAATGTTCAATATTGAGAACGAAGAAGAAGAAGAAGTTAACAACTAGAAAAGCAGTTTCAAATCAATGCCAGTGTAATGAATATAGCTTTAAACGCTGTCTTGACAAAAATTATTTTTAGAAAGCTTTGACAGTCTATTTTTATGAAATTTATCTTTTATGCTTAAAAGCACTACATCTTCAAAAAGATGTGTAGTATTTTTGGAACCCAATTATCTATCTATCTATCTATCTATCTATCTATCTATCTATATAAATATATATATATATAAATATTAATTTCTCTTAAACAAGTATGTGCAAACAAGTTTGACGGTGGACCATCGACCATCGATTAATCAGTTTATGCTTGGTGAGCAAAAACGGTGGCCAGGGGTGGGGGGAGAGGTCATCAAGACCAACAATGTGTCTCAAGTTCACTATCGTTGTTCCTTCACATAGTAACATTCATTTCGTAGTGTAGTGGTTATTACATCCGCCTAACATGCGGAAGCTCATGGGTTCAGGCCCATGCTAAGACATTATTTTTAAATTTTTAAAATGTTTTGTTTTTGCTATTTCTTTTCCCCCTTTCTTTTTGAACATGACTTCGCAACATGGCGGTAAACTTTGTTTCTCCACACTGGGATAACTTTGGCAACGTGCTCTCCGTTGTTCTCAGTAACGAAAAAGTAGTCATACACTCTTCTCAACAATACGTTCAGTGCATGCATATTTTAGGAGTATATGGTAGTGAAGCAGAAATTATTGAGATGTCTGAAATACTTTCCGCCAATATCATCATTTACTTTCGAGAACGTTCATGAGTTTAGAATCCTTGTCAACATTTATCTATCAACCTGCTCTTTAGCTGCTTTTTCCGATCATGGCCACTACGAAGTTCACTTGCCTTTCACACGTGATGACTCTCTGGTTTCCTCTATTGATAACGTTGGTATAGCCTCACATATTTCACAGCCACCTTATCACACTGATGGGACAACACCTTGCCACTATACTGATTATGAGCAAGTCTGCGGCGTATGGTACACCACGGGTTGCATCTAGTACTGCTAAAAGCAATTAAAATATTACAAGATCAATCTGCCATGGCAGTAATTGATTTAAGTGTTACATTTAGACACAATTTTTTTATTGTAAAAAGCATGTTTTTGTCATTGTTATAAGAGGTTGCACAGATCTGTAAGCTAGAACATTTCTGACATTGTAATAAAGATAATGGTCATGTAATGTCAGCCAGTACTTGCCAGGTTGAGTTCTGTTATACTGTATGAGACAAGCCTGCGATATCTTTATTGTTGGTTTTAAAAACACCAGACACTTTGCTCATCACATGACGTTTTTTTCAAAATATCAAATTTTAAGCCCAGCAAATATAAAAGATTCTTACATATTGTGTGTTTTTGTGTCAGATTACAGTGTTGACATTCATCCACAAGGGAAGAAAATCAGAAATCTTTTGAAGAGCAAACACAGACTTGTCTTTTCCCCATTTGTCCTTGTGTGTAAAGAATGTTTTTCTATTGTTTTTTTGTGTCCACTGTTTTTGACCAAATCTTCATTTTCAAGAAGTTACTGAGGGTAAAATTCTTACTAGTTATTTCAACACTTGATGCATTGTGAAAATAACACTCTTAAAATTAGATGGTTTATATTTATATGAACTCTTTCAGCTCTGTAGGGTTTTAAGGTTGGACCATAGCCAAATAGATGACATTAATTTTGTAAATGTCCATTTAGAGATAGCTGTAGTCTAGCCAATCTACAGCTGCCATCAAACAAAAAGAAGATTTTTCAATACCTATTAGAAATGTGCGGTTTACATTGTATAACTGTATACAGGTTATCAAGAATGAAAGTTGTGAAACTATATGTCAAAATAATTGTTGAAGTATTTGGCTCAAAACCATGTTGTTTTACTGTAGGTGAGGCTTGTTGAGAAGCAGACAAGTCCTCCAGACTACTTGACTGAGAGTGAACTGATCACACTGATGGAAAAACATGGCATCGGCACAGATGCCAGTATCCCTGTCCACATCAATAATATATGTGAACGTAACTATGTCAACATTATTGCTGGTAGGAAGCTGAAACCAACGGCTCTCGGAATCGTGCTTGTCCATGGCTACCAGAAGGTCAGTGGCCAGCTGAATCTGTGTTTTTGTGTGTCACTGATGGGCAAAAGTTCAAACCTCTGCTACTGACTTTTGGTGTATAAATTTACTTGGGGGGGGGGATTATTTAATAACTTTTGTGTAATGTGTATGATCTTAGGGGTAATATGTTGTTTCAAAGATGCTAATCTTAAAATAGTTTAATTAAATAAAAAATGTGTTGGCAGGAGTGCATCAGTAACACAAAAAAATTGCATGGCATTCACGACCTGCTGCCACTGCTATGGCCTGATTATGTTTTGTACCACTATTGGCTGATTTTTATGTAGAATTATGTCTATATTTTAGTGAATGGATGGACCATTTCTAAGCCAGTTCTTGCCGTTTCTTTCTTATCTGCTACCAGATTGATGTAGACCTAGTGCTGCCTACAATGAGGTCAGCAGTGGAGCAACAGCTGACACTGATTGCCCAAGGGAAAGCTGACTTCCATGATGTCAAGCAACATGCCATTGACATATTCCACAGAAAGTTCAGATATTTTGTAGACTGCATCAGTGCAATGGACGAGTTGTTTGAAGTGACCTTTTCATCTTTGGCTGACAGTGGGAGGCCTTTGTCTCGGTACGTTACTCAAAATTCAAATGAAACATTTACTTATTGTGGTTGAATCAATATCCAACCTGGTTTATTTATAGCTTTTAAAACTTACCGTATATACTCGTTCTACTGCCCGATTGTTCAAAAGCTGACCCCCACCTCCCCTAACTTTTGGTAGAGAAAAGTATTAAAATTGTGTAACCTGCTTTTCACCCAACCTCCGAAAAATATTTGGACTGCGTAAACAAAAGGGAACACATTTTTAAAAAAATCATGTTAAGCCTGGTCCCTTTTTGGACTCAGGACGTGTTAGCGCATTTTCGTATTATGTATCAGTACTTATGTTAGATATCAGCATTATGTAGTTATCAGTAATTGTGTTTAGATTTTAGACATATTTTTATGAATTTTCTTGTGTAATGAATATACCTGAAAATTTTTTTATTTAAAAGTCATTTCTTTACATTTAAAATTTTTTTATTTTCTCTTTAATCTAACTACAAGTGGTTTGTGGTCACTGAAATAGGACTCATAAATGAAACATTCTAAATTGTAATCAGCTAATCGCCCAAATACTCCGTCAATTGTTGTTTGATAGATCGTGGTTGCCAATCTTGGTGAAAGTAGTTGAATGTTGAAGCTTGTTTCGAAAAAGTTTTCAATTTCTGCCCCTGGGCCGCTAAGATCTTGATTGAAGTCACAACAAATGATGACGTTTGTCACAACGATCATTTTGGTGAAAAATGGATTTTTGTGGTTATGTGGCACTTCCAGACGGTCGACCTGCCACTGGAAGTAGTCAGAAATGATCAGCACAAAATTTTGAACATTTTAGTGAAATAAAAAAAAAAAATTTTGTATGGAAAATGAGGTCATATGGCAATTCCAGGAGCTCTACTGCCACTACAAGAGGTCGGATCGAGTAACTGAGTGTTGATGCACAAATGGCAGGTCAGGACATACAAAAAACATATATACATCATGGGTCTAGGACTTATGGATGCTGAGATCTAGGGTGATGACAGACGGACGGACGGACAGACGGACAAAACGGATACAATAGCGCATTTCTACTTCTCGAAAATGCGCTAAAAACTACAATATAATAGTTTACTAGTTGTCTTTGTGCTCTTTGTTAGGCAAGAGTTACCCGTATTATTTATATATTTTTTTCTTTGGTAAACAGTGGCGAAAGCCTGTACATTAAAATTAATATACAGTCCAAACCGCTTAAGTCGACGGCGTTGTGGTATGAAAAATGGCATCGACATAACCGATGATCGAGTTAAAGCGAAAACCAATATGGCGGCAAAATATTAACATGCGCTTGAAATTTCTTTATGTACGTGTTGTGCGTTAATTAGTGATGGGACGATTAATCAGAATCGTATCGGAATATCGGGACCCTATTTCTTCACTCTTTCTTAAGGTTGTTAAGACCGTTCGTTTTTAAAGACCGTTTAAGTTTAACTATAACGCCGTTTTGCGGTGATTCCCAGATTGAGTGATACTGTGCCTTCGAAGCTACTTGCTTGATTTTCCTTACAAGCTACACAAATAAGTAACCTACACATCCCCTCATTGTCCCCGAAACATTCTCTTCTGGACTCGGATTGGTCTATCGTGACCTATATATGACTCATGACAAAGCGAACTCTTCTCTTATATAAACGTACACAAATAAATTAGGTACTCCTTTTGAACTTTTGAACCGTCAACTTTGACATATTTTAATTAATTCTAACCAATAGTTAAATGGCTTTTGCACACGGCCACTTCTTATGAATGAAACAATGAGAACAAAGCAGTAGTACAGTACATGTAATAGTCAAAATGAGGTTGAAGCATGAATGGTTGCCAATGACTACAAGTCTGCACCCGGTACATTTTATTATTCCATACGATCAATGGACTTAGAATTCCTTCGGTAACTTGATGCTAATAGGACTAACCAACAACAATGGTGTGGGAGATTGAGAGTGGGGGTGGGTAAACTGTCTGTAGTCTGTTATATTATATATTTTAAAATGTGGGGAGCCTTGTTTACAGTAAGCAGCCTATGATTTTGGTATCGTCCCATCACTAGCGTTAATAAATGATAATGTTCATGCACATGTTTTTGGAGTTTTTTTTGAACACAACAGCATTGCCGTTATTTGTTTGATGAAGCTATCAGCATGCTATAAAATTGTACATACATGTTTGCTAACAACAAAAGGTATATGTACACCAACTGACAGCAGAAATTTACAAATTTAAAATAAAAACCGTCGATTATCGATAAAAACTTTTATTATTCTCCAACACATCGAGATAACCAATGTTAAGTGGCAAATTTGACCCTTTTTTGTGCTCGTGTTATGAGGTTTCGGCGACTTAAAAAATCGAATTAAACGACGAGAAAATGCTAAGACAAAGAGAGAATTTGGCGGTTCCAATAAAAAACGTCGACATAATAGGGTGGTCGAGCTAACCGAGCTCGAGGTTTAGTGGGTTCGACTGTACCATAAATATATTATGATATAAAATGTTTTAAGAATTTAAATATTACTTATGTTAGTACATATTTCATGTTTTTGTTCTAATTAAGGCATTGGCTTAAACATCTACTTTAGTGTTAGTTTTTAAATAAAGCTCAAATTCATTGTTTTCTTGCACAATTAGTATGTGTATTTTGTATTTTACATTAAAATTAATTGTTGAAAACAAAATTTTAAAAAAAAATTATTGAAACATTCAAAAAAATAAATAAAATGATTAAATAAGGTAGTTTAAAGTTGCTCAATAATATTTTATAGCTTCTGGTAGAGCAGCCTAATCTTGAAAAATGTAAAAAAAGAAATTTGATGATCTAATATATCAACACCGTTTCAATGCACATGGAGAAATCGCCTATGA
>MUZC01003912.1:368877-399932 GCA_002072015.1 Radix auricularia | reverse complement strand
CCCCCCCCCCCCGCCCCCCAAACCTTATCCCCTAGATTTTGTCCAAAAAAAAAGGTCGGCTTTAGAACGAGTATATATGGTAAATAAATTGTGTTATGGGGGTTGCCTGCATGACTACATGATTAATTTGAAATGTGTGTAGATTACGTAAAACATTGTCAGTTGGAAGCTAACTTGGAAAATTTTTATTATCTAAGTATTTGTTGAGTTTATCACATTTGTCCATATTCTAATCAGATGTGGGAAGTGCAGAAGGTACATGAAGTTTGTACAAGCCAAACCATCTAGACTCTACTGTTGTTCATGTGATACTACATTTTCACTGCCACAAAATGGAAATATCAAACTGTACAAGGAACTGAAATGTCCCCTGGATGAGTTTGAGTTAGTGCTTTGGACAACTGGAGCTAAAGGAAAGGTTTGTTTCAGATACGTTCATATCAAAATATTCAGACTGCATTATTCTTAACTAAGATGTTTGTTTATTTTCTATTAACTTCATCCTGAATTATTTAGTTAGGATTTGAAATGTTCTTAACTATAATATAAGATGAATATTTGACATTGTTTTCAATCCTGCTTTCTGAAAGTGAGAGCTCAGAAATCAGTTGATGATTTGTGTCTTGTTGCAGACCTACCCATTATGTCCTTACTGTTACAACAACCCACCATTCAATGACATGCGTAAAGGAATGGGATGTAATGAATGCACACATCCGACTTGTTCCCATGCTTTTGGACAAAATGGTGTATCAGAATGTGTCGAGTGTGACAATGGTGTGCTAGTTCTTGACCTGACTTCTGGACCAAAGTGGAGAATGGCCTGTAACAAGTAGGAAACTAATTCATCTGTTCACGTTTGTTCATTTCTGACGTATTGTCCAATAAAAGATTTCGGTGCTCAGTATTTAAAGCAGTATTTAATTATTATTTTTTTACCTGTGTCAATGGCAGCACAAAACTCAGTTATTTTATAAATAGTTTTTAAACCTTTAAAGAAAAGTTATTAGTTTTTTTTTGTTTTACATTTTTTGCGATTTATTATAAATTATGACTTAATGGTTCCATCAGATGCAATGTTGTAATTCACTTCTTTGATGGAGCTACAAAAGTAAGTGTGAAGGAAGACTCATGTGAAGAATGTGGTGCTAATGTTGTAGAGGTTGCATTTAAGGTAAGTCTGGTTTGTAAATGTTAATAAAGCACAAGTAAAATTTTGGCGTTAACAAGAGATGCAACTCTTTTACTAACCCTGATTACCATCTTGGTCTGAATAAAGGTTGACACCATTTTAACAAAATTCATTTTCAAGAAAAATAAAAAAAATCTCAAGAAAATTAAGATGTAGGCCACAAGCATTTTTTATATCCAAAACAATGAATGAATAACCGAAAGTTTTATTGATACAACTAAACATGTTCAACAATGTTAGTACTATGTTTTTAACAGTGCTCAGGCAATGCAAGCTCAAGCATTTTAAATCTAAGTAGGTAAAGGAAGACACAAACAAAACATACCGGTACTTTTTGTTTTATGCATGATTAAAGTTGACCTAGCAGAAGCTGGGTTTAGCCAATCAGAGCTGGTGGAGCATGGAAGACGGTGCCAGTGAGTTGTATTGCAGGTGGTCTACTTTCAGGCCCTTTTTAAAATACTAGAAATGATAATGCACATGGGGGCCGCGGTGGTCGAGTGGCAAGCGCGCTTGACTGGCGCTCCGATGGTCACGGGTTCAAATCCATGGGAAGCCTGGGACTTGTGCCTAGGGCGTCCCCGAGATACACCCAGCTCCAAATGGGTGAAAAGCGGCGGGGTAATGCGTGGAACCCTCAGCCGTGGCATGTGAACTCTGCATCACTTGCCAAAAACAACTGCTGCCTTGCAGATGGTTTTGGCTGACCAAAGGCTGTGGAAGCAAATCCAGAAAATACAGCAGGCTGAAGTCGGGCCAATGGGCGCAAAACTCGTGGCACGCAAAACTCAATATTCAATATTGAGAACGAAGAAGAAGAAAAAGAATAATGCACATACTGTTTTTGTAATTGCATTTTCGGGGGTTGAAATGCTATATTCTAGCTAATACAGTAATTAAAATATTTTCTTTAACGTTAAATGCCCCAAAGCGTTGTAATGTGCGCCTGTTGGCTACGGCCAAGGCGTTGTAAAGCGCGCCTCAATAGTGCTCTCTTTAGAAATGAAATCAGAGAAAGTAAATACTCTTCAGTGCATGAAAGATGACGTATTTGTCTTCCAGCAATGGTGGTCCGTTTCCCTCACTAGTGTTATGGCTCGATTCGTGAAGTTTTTTAAAAGTTTTTACGGGTTTATTTTTTTGAAGATGCGATTTTGCTATACTTTATTATAAAAATAATAGTGCTAAACTACGGGTAAAAATAGTTTGAAAGTCAAGATGGCCTTTTGTTTATGTAAAATAACCATTCTTATTTAAAAAATGAAGTCAGTATGCCTTTAATGACATAAATACATTTTGCGCAATTTTTAAAATTTCATAATCAGTTGATTGCAATATGGGGATTTCCTGCGGCATTGAGGCGGAAGTTTTGCAAACACCTTCTGGGGCATTAAATGTTAAATCCCCATTCATCTTCTATACAAAGATAAAAATTCTTTACAAAAAAAAATTGAACAAAAAATTCACATGACAAGTATTTCTCAAGTGCTAACAACAGCAGTCATAAGTAATTTAGTTGGATCAATGCCTAGTGGTAAGCAAGATGCTTGTTTAAATTAACATGTTCTGGTAACTAAACTAAATTAGTTTAAAACTTATTAAATTTGATTTTCAGGAAGGCAAAAGTCCTTTACCAGAAGCCAGATCTGAACATTCAGGTTGTGTGTTCTGTGATGCTGTCTTCAAACCATTAATGGAGAAACATCATGCAGTAGCACTTAGGAGGAGTGGTGGAGCTCGGGCTTCTAGGGGAGGAAGAGGGAGAGGACGAGGTAGAGGCAGGGGACGTGGTAGAGGAAAACCAAAAGATAAAATGGCACAGCTTGCCGCATATTTTGTGTAGTTTAATTTTTAAATAGTTACAATTTTTGTGTGCAATGTTAATTCTCTGTAGTCTCTATGTTCTGCCATGCTGTGACCACTGTTATATACATAACTTAACAACTTTATTACTGTTTCTGTAATAAGAATTGATATATTATTAATAAATATTTCTCCTAGTCATACTTTTGCTGTTTTGTTAACTTGTACTGCATATTGCACATGGTAATAAATATCAGTATATATTTGTTTATCATTATAAACAAAGTACTAGGTGCCATTGTTTGTTTATTTTTTGTAACACTGCAAGTGTTTTTACCAATTGGTAAACAAAAGAGCCATTACAAACATACACATCAACTATCAAGGTCAGGTAATAAACAAAAAGCTTGTAGGACCTGCACAATAGGTCAAGTTTGTAACACATCAGAAAACCTGCTGTCAGTGCGTCAACCCTTGTAACAACAACATGTAATAAAAACCAACAAACAACTTGAAAGCACAAAATCCTACACTCCTAGTAACCACAAAAGTTAACATTTTATATCAAAACAATAAGTTTTTACCCAACGGTGCTTAGAATAATACCACAGGTGTAATTATCGTTTCCTAGTTTTTAGAGAATGAACAGATAATAATGAATAGACAAAGCAAACATTTAACAACACTGGATTTATCTTTAATGTAATTCAAAAATCAATATGAGATACCTGTCTTTTACTGTTGGGGAACAAAGCTTTTTAATACAAGTTTTATCTGTAAAAATGCTAGAATTTACAAGTAATACTAATATTGTGACCTTTCACAACGCTATATTATATGTCACTAGCAGGAACTAAAAGGTGATCACCAAAAACCGATAAGTAAGAGCTGAAGTTCAATATTTTGTAGCCTGTAATGATGAAGAATTATTTGTCATAAGTGAATCTGATTTATTGCACCTCGTTCCCAGGGATAATAACAGTACCAGTACTCTATTTTCATTGGTTTCATAATCTATTTTTACCACTGTTGTCCTAATGGCATGAATTTTAAAGAAAATTTGACAATATTTTTTGAAGCTTATTGTCTTTGAGATTCTCATCACACCAGTACTAGAATGTGATATTTTACTTATCTGAAAAGTTTAAAACCACTTCTTTTAGAAAATAAGAGTAAGACGTTTCATAAAGTGTGTATATATATATATATTAGGGCTGTAATCGATTAATATAAAATTAATAGTTAACTTTTGAAAAATTACCGAATAACTAATAGATAATTTTCATTAAAGCAAAAAATAAGGTGTATGACGTCATTGAACTGAAAATTTCAAGGGAAGTATAAAAAAACGGGCAATTCACATTTGTTTAATTCAATATAGTTCAATATAATGTCAATGAATTTTAATTTTGTTATTGTTAATAAAATAAAAACAATGTTTAATTGTTGTTATCATTTCCTTAAAAAAACTGCTTATTTTAAAGTTTACACTTTAAAATTTTTTTTTTTTAATGGAGAAGTTTGTACAAAAAAGCAACTATTTTTAATTATTAATAATTGAATATTTATTGATAAATTGGTTATTTTATTTGTATAATTATCCATAATTTTAATCATTATTTTAACGATTAAAATAATTTTAATCAGTAAAAAATTTACAAATTAATCGATAAATTAATTGATAATTTCCGCAGCCCTAATAACTAATATATATATATATATATATATATATTTGGTGATGATTGCATAATCTATAGGTCAATTAAAACAGACGAAATTAAAAAATCTTACAACAAAGACTTATTAAACGAATTGATACAATGGGAAACAAGCTGGAGTATTTCTTTCCACCCAGAAAAGTGTCAACCGTTAAGTGTAACTGTAACAAAGAAAAAGAAACAGATAAATTCAAAATATTTCATTCATGGAAAGGAACTAACCCAAACTAAAGATACAAAAAAACTTAAAGAGTCAAATAATTAAGAAACTATAATGTATGCCTCATGTCAATAAAGTTATAAAAAAAAAGAAACGTTTACAAATGTAATAGAGATATAAAACTATAATGCTACCTCCACTTGGGGAAATCTGTACTAGAATATACATCTTTTGTATGGGATCCATCAACCACAGAAAACATTGATAAACTAGGACAAATTCAAAAAGAGAGCTGCGAGGTTTATAACTAGAGAATGTTCAAAACCTTACAAGAATAACACCAGTAAATAAATCAATAAACCTTGAAACACTAGAGGATAGAAGAACTAAAGTGTAAAGTAGTAAATATAAATAAAGCAATTTATTGTAATTTAGAAATACAACACAAAGATAACTTAACACAACACTCAGATAGACATACGGCTATAAACACTTTTCTTATTCCGTATGCAAGAAATAACAAAAAGTTTCGCTCTTAACAACAGGAATACGGGTATGGATAGGTTGACTGAAGAAAACAGGAAAACCAACACTCTATCAACATTCAAAAGTCTTACAAGAATTCAGGATAAACACAAAACATAGATAAGCGTAGGACGCAATAAATTTCTGTATAGAAGGAGCGTCTGTAGGAGATGAGATAAGATAGGAGCTATCAGTCTTGAAATACAATGTTGTTTAACTTAGAAAAGGAATTAGAACTACTGTAATTTCCACAGCTATGACCAATCAAAATACTTAGTTTATTGAAAAGTCAAGTTTGATTTGTAAGAAATTCGAAATTCCTACAAGTAGGTTAGAAAAATGAGATTTTAAAACTTAAATTAACGAGGGTGGCAAGATTGTGTAAATTTGGATGTGTCAAGAAGTTATATTAATCTAAATTTTAGCCTTTCCTCTTTTTTTTTTTCAAAATGGCTTTCTGTATGTAGCTTCATATTGAAAAAAAAAAGTTTAACAGTGATTTGTTACAACACAAAGAAAATGAATAACCCAAAGAAAAATTGCCGACAATACAGTGTTGTTAAATATTCGAAGCATACCTAAATGTTTGGCAACAGATACGACAGGTGAAACGTTATTTCTGGAATTAAAACATTTTTTTTAAAAGTTAAAGCTTTACCCTTGACTTTCTGTCATATTTAAAAAAAACTGTAATGAAATTTTTGTCAGTATATTGTGTCATTCATTGACATCATTAATACACCAAAAAATTATTAGAGAAAGTTTGCATTAAATCACATTACAGTTTGTAACTTCCTGGGGCATCTTGTAGGCCAATACGGATTTTCTCCGTCACAGGCTTTATTTTAACCCAGCTGGCAATAAAGCAATCTAAATTTTACCTTTCTTTCCTCCCGAGAACGGCAAGAGAGATGTTGAATATAATGTCTCGAAGATGAGCCGTTTCATAGCCACTAAAACATCACGAGAATTGGGATGACTTTCTGCGTGTTATTGGACTTAAGGGCTGTCTCAAGCCTGGTGTTAAGTCGTTCCATGGTCTCAGAGCAGTTGATATGGACAGTGTTAATGCGAGTTTCACTCTTGCTCTGTGTGTATCTTACACATTTTTCAAATGCAAAAGCATCCATAAAATGTCATGGAGACACCTCGACTCTTAGCACTGGCACCAGCTTCATCTCGTTCTCACCAGGCGCTCTGACCTGGCCAGTGTGCTCCAAACAGTTATCACAGTGCTGACTGTAACACAGACCACTATCTGGCCAGTGTGCTCCAAACAGTAACCACAGTGCTGACTGTGACACAGACCACTTTCTGGCCAGTATGCTCGAAACAGTTATCACAGTGCTGACTGTGACACAGACCACTTTCTGGCCAGTGTGCTCCAAACAGTTATCACAGTGCTGACTGTGACACAGACCACTTTCTGGCCAGTATGTTCCAAACAGTTACCACAGTGCTGACTGTGGCACAGACCACTTTCTGGCCAGTGTTTTCCAAACAGTTACCACAGTGCTGACTGTGACACAGACCACTATCTGGCCAGTGTTTTCCAAACAGTTACCACAGTGCTGACTGTGACACATCTCACTTTTCTAAGCTCAAAAAAGTTTAGGAACCACAGATCTAGAAAAAAAACTTATTAGACGTGAACTTGATAGTGTATATAAAGTAAGACCATGATGGCCTATTTTGGGAGGGGCGATGGGGGCGGTGGTTGGCAATTGAAGACGCGTAGAAAGCTTTTTGTTAGCCACGGCACACGAGCGACAAATTGTGTGGCTAGCATAATGCTGAACCCGTGACTCTCAATAACCTTAGTACCACAGCCTAGCGCGCTACCGCTCGACTATCGCGTCCCCTTGATAACGTATACACAAACATTTTTAAGTGTTCTTGCTGTGAACAACAGTTGCATTTGCAGAAGAAAAAACATCTTTCAGTCATATCTATTTCAACAAATGTCGATAAAGATAAACAAATAAAAAAGCACAACTGTAGTTTAAGGAGAAACATCAAGTGTGATCTTTCCTGAATTTTTAGTTCGGAATTCTCATTAAGATGTGTCTTACTATGGAACCATTTTAATAGTCTTACACACTAAGAACTTTTAGTTCGTAAAACTGTTCATAATATTAGTTCAAAAATATTTAACAACAAATTCAATGACGTCTTTTCTATGTTTTGAAAAATTAAGAGTGATCTAAGTTTTTAGTTTCCTTTGAATTCCGAGGTGAAAGATGAAAGCATTTGTTTAAAAATTAATAATGAAATCAATCATATTAATATTGTCTTTATTGTTGTGCTGGAGATCTGGTAAGTAAAAATTGATAAATAAACTGTGACACAATTTTATTAAAAGTTAATAGCAAGAAGTTTAAATGGCATTACTAAAATATTAGCATACCATACAACATACTTATGTAACCCATGTTAAAAAATACTATGTGTTCAACTCTTTAAGCATGCAATACTTTTGTAGTTTTCAATTATGTGCTTTTCTGTTTTTCTTTTTAACAAATCAACTAAACTGACAAGAGTAACACCATTAGTTAAATTATTAAAGCTTGAAACACTAGGGGATAGAAGAACCAAGAGTAAATTAGTAATTATACATAAGGCAATTAATTCTAATTTAGAAATACAACACAAAGATAACCTAATACAACCCTCAAATAGACATAAAGATAAAAACACCTTTCTTATTCCATATGCAAGAACAAACACATACAAGTTTTCGTTCTTTCCGTCCGGTATTCGGGCGTGGAATGGGTTGCCTGAAGAAACTAGGAAAGCCACCACTTTATCATCTTTTAAAACTCTAGTAAGAATACAGGACTAAACACAAACCATAGAAATACGTAGGACGCAATAATCTTCTGTACAGAAGGAGCGTCTGTTTTAAAAGAGTTAACTTTATAATATCTTCTATATATTTTTTAAAATGTTTATTATTAGTTAAAAAATTCTTTATATATTTTTGTTCCATTTAAATATAATTTTGAAAGAACCCTTCCTTGAGAAAAAATTATTTATTTTCGGTAATAAACTTTCCTCTTGCAATTATTTTCTTTTGCGGAATATAATAAACATTTATTTATTTTATTTTCAAATTTTATTTTTATCCATCCGCACAATAAAATTAATATATATAATAGCCCAGTGGTGTGGGTTTGTAACGTAACGCTACAGAAGCGATGTACGACAGTCTACAGCAGTTAGTTTAGTTGAAAAATCGTGTTTTGATGAGCGCTGTAAAAATATTTAATAGGATGACGTCATTGTTTGGTGTGCATCGGTGCGCAAAATACAACCCCTATTATTATTAAATACTTTGCGTACATTTCATAAAGTTTAATAATTCGTATTTATCAAAAAAGGACAAGTTAGTTGGTCTTTAAAAAAAAGGTTGGCGCCGTAGGCGCCCAAAAAACGGGGGCGCCGCAGGCGCCACGGCGCCTGGCACAATCTAGTACTTTTAGATAAATCTACTAACGCTCATTTTATCCTACTCAAAATGTATAACAGTTACAGCTCATTAAGTGGACATTGCTATGCAGATAAATCTGTACAGTTATGTGAACTGACCCGTCCAAATTAATAACCAGCGCCTGCCAATCGGCCATCGGAGCGTTGCCAATATTTGAGAGCAACTATCCATTCTCATGTAAAACATGCAAATAGTGAGCATGCAGTGCTCAGTCCTCATCTGGTTAATCAGTGACAGATCGTAGTTTTCATCTAAGTGGTCAGTGACTGATCTTAGTCCTCACCTGGGTGGTCAAAGACAGATCTTAATTCTCATCTGGGTGGTCAGTGAATGATCTGAATTACGGACACTTCGACCCCAGGACGTTTCGTCCCCAGTACGTTTCGACCCCGGATGTGTCTTCTTACCATTGAACCATTTTAATAGTCTTACACACCAACAGTGGCGTAGCTAGAACCTTTGCCGCCCAGGCAACCATAAATGACGTCACGCGCCTGGAGAGGGGGGAGGTCCCACATTTGTTACGAGGGGAAGAGTTTAATAAATGTGACGTCACACTAAAAAAGCGTAACTTTGAATAAAAGTTCCCCTTACTAATTTGATTAATGGCACTTAATTTAATGAAGTTTTACGTTGCTTCACGCGTGTTAGGATATTATGTTGAAGCCTTACACTTAAAAAATACTTAATTATTGACAAAATTGATTTAATATGCTCATTTTCAAATCAGTGGCGTAGCTATGGTCATGTGCGCCCGGGGACATGATGACACAAAACTTGCGTTCTTGACGGCCCGAAAGATTCTGGGGGCTCATCGAAATTTTACGGTTTATATGGTTCATTTTCGAAGCATCTTGTTATTTAATAAAATTGAATACAAACTAATAATTCTCTATACAATAATAAACAATTTATTTGATAAAAATACTCTATGTCAATTCGAGTCATTTATAATAAGTAGTCTTAAATAAATTGATCCTGTTTTGATTTGAATTTCTCAAACTCGATGCTAAGGAAAGCAAGATCACCCAGACGATCTTTACCCATTGAAGCACGTAAATAAAACGAAATAAGCTTCAGTTTGCTGAAGGACTGCTCACAGCTTTCAGTTGAAATAGCAATTGTTATATGTATTTGAAATGAAATGTGCAGATTGGGAAATACGTCATCTCCATAAGAAACAATAAAATCGAGAAGATCCAAAGTAGTTTCCGGTAGAACTTTAAGTCCGGGTACTGAGCATCATTTTTTAGTCTTTGATTTCTGTACACAATTCGTAGAAATTAGCAAAATCTAAGCAATTTTAACGAAGTGTATTGACTTTTGTTTCAGCAAGAAGAGATTTGACCGTCTAGTAACAATCCAAATTTGTTGTTTAGGTTCTTTTAGACGGAAAACCGGTATTGATATCACCTGTTGGAGTCTATCAATTACGCTGCTCATATCACGTGCAGTTTCTTCTTATGCAGAAAGTTCTGCATCTCTGTTTAATTCTACAGGCATCCTCCGATGTCGTCTGATCCTGCAGTCAACCTCAATTCCCCAAGTTGTGCATCTTGTTTTCCATTTTCTACCGCAAACTGGCTCAAATTATCACGAATGTTGACAATGTCCTGCTCACGCGATTCAAGATCAGATGCGGCTTCCTTGAAATCACATTATGATTCTGCAACCGTTTTTGGACACTATCAATTTTCTCAAGTAGGCTGTTCCAGAAATGTAACAAAACCAGGAAGTTAAAATTTAATATACCTGCCAGCAAAACTTCTGCATCACATCTCGTGTGAGGCTTCATATTTGTATGTTCTGATAATTTTCCAACAGCCCAACATGTTCATCTATTCTTCCATAAATGTTACAACAGCTTCTGATCGTGCACTCCAACGTGTTTCAGAGTCCCTCTTCATTGTGATTGGCACAACTCTTTTCAATTCTTCCCAACGAGTTGCTGAACGGGAAATATCATAAATTTAAACTTTCAACTGTTCAAAAAAAAAAAAAATAAAAAAAAAAAAATAAAAAAATAAAAAAACGTGATAAAAACGGGATCCTATTTGGCTGAGTGTGCACAGTTTAAGTTGTGGTTTTCATAGTTGATGAACAATGCTCTGTGATTTCTAGCACATATTCTCTGTTGAAGGCAGGGTATACGCCCAATCATTTCATCAGCATTGTCATAACATTGGGACCGACAGGTGGCTAATTGTATGCTATTAGATTCCAGTTTCTCTACGACAACTCTTTCAAGCTTTGCTGCATCTTTGGAATATATTTGTATAGTTACTTTTTTAGTTTTAAAATCCACATACACTAATCTGATGACTTGAGAAATATTTTCCTGGTGTCCTAGATCGAGTGTTGAGTCAAGTAAGATACAGTAGTACTTGTTTTTTATGATTTCTCTCAACAGCTAATTCCTTACAGTCAATGTAAGTTGGTGGATAAATTAATTTTGGTTTTCCAGTGATAAATAAGATACTGAAGCTAGATTTTGTCGGGCATGTTGCAGGTGTTTTGTAACAGTGGATTCATACTGAGCAACAAGTTTAATCACAGAGTGACAGGAAAGAGAAGCAGTGTCTAATGTTTCTTATAAAAGGAATTCAACTTGCTTTGACAAACCGATACAAGCCCGTGAGAGGAGAGACCTTCCCTCCCCTCTCCCACTTTACTCCCTCCACATGAGGATTGGGGAAGTACTATTTATCTTTTTAAAGAGTCACAGCATGCAGCAAAGGGACGCGTATTAACCATTTTGTTAGCCAGTGGTTCTCAACCTTTTGAGATTCCAGGACCACTTGAAAAATATGTGTCTTAGCTACGGGCCACTACTGAAAATTGTGCTACTGCCGTGCTGAAAAGTTAGATATAATTATGATGTGTATATAGATAGCTATAAATAGTATACATGTTAATTAGTAAAACTATACTAACCTAATATGCTACGATTTGCGTGCTCAAAAAAAAAAATATTGTAATGGCTTTTTTGTGGTAACAAACAAGTGTCATTTATATTATTCTCATAGTCTTCTTATTTAATTCTATTTGCTAACTATTATAAAAAGTGTACGTTATAAACAGTAAGTTGTATAAAAAGACTGCTATATTAGTTTATTTAGTACAAACGATGTTTTGTTTTTATTGTAAGCAATGCAAAAAAATCCACTTTCACAAAGTAGCAAAGGGTAAAAGTATTTTAAAAGCTATCAGAAACAGTTCGGAGTACTCCAAAATTTCATTAACCCAACTTTCTGATGCAACATATTCAAAATGGTATCGCTAGTCAGTTCAATTAATTGGTTTATTTACGATGTTGGTATTTTCATTTGATGAGTCAATGTGTGCGAAATTAGGCCTGGACACACAAGTTAAACATCAAAATAGAAGAGTTAAAATTGGCCCTGCATTGATTGAACATGACTAGAAATCAAATTGGTCAACACTATTTTATTTATTTCAGCATATTTGTGTGTGTGTGTGTGTGTGTGTCTCATAAACCCGAGAAAATGACTGCAAAAAAGCGAACATAGAGCGCTCAAACCTTAAACCCTGTCAGATGAGACCGTTAGCTAGGGATAGCAATTCATCTAGGAGAGAAAACCCTGAAAAAACAATTGCTGCCTTGCAGATGGTCTAGGCTGACCAAAGGTTAGGGAAGCACATCCAGAGAAACAGCAGGCTGAAGTAGGAGACCACGGGCCAAATGTCGCAAAACTTGTGGCACGCAAGTACTCAAAAATGATGGAGGAAATGGATGATGACGAATATAGATGTGGCGTCCTGCCTGTGGAATCCCACCGCGCAGGTAGGGTGCCGGGCTCTCCGCCTCGAAGGAGTCCACCCAAGCGAGCTGGTGGTTCTTCCTCCTCTTCTTGTGGAGTCAGGAGCAGAGACAAGGAAGTAAACCTTACAGACCAATTTAGTACTAGAAAAACAAAACAGAATTTAATCTTCCTACAATGGATCGCAGAGGGCATTCAACAGAAAAAAAGAAGCCTTAAAGATCTTTTACATAAAAATGAAATAGATGTGGCATGTATCCAAGAAACCCACCTCAACAATAACTTGTGCTTCTCTATTAGAGGCTCTACATGTCTCAGACAAGATCGAGAAAACAGAACAAACGGGGGAATTCTAACTTTAGTCAGTGGCGTAGCGAAGGGGGCAAATGCCCCGGGCGGCACTTTGCCAGGGGCGGCAAATTCCTGGTCGTTAATTAGTTTCTTAGGAAAAAAATATAAGAAAGTGGAGCTTTTTATCGAAATAAAAAAACAAAACAAATTAATAACAGAAATAAAAGAACTATCCTGAGGCATATGAACTGTTCGAATGTCAAAACTTCTAACTCCTTATTGGAAATAAATTCTTATGAAACTAATGTTACTTTACTGAAAATAACTTCTTTAGTATGATAATGTAACACTGAAGTAGTGTTAGCTTAAATGAGTATTAAAATGTAAAATCAAAACCTATTGTACATGAAACATGAGCCAAGATCGGGGCGACACATTGTGTGTATTATAGAGGGCGGCTAATTCCTCGTTAATTTGCTTCAAAAAATGAAAAGCGTTAAAATAAAGCTTATTAAAATAAAATAAACGCAAAGATAGAAAAATCAAAGAAATAAAGGAACTATATTATATGCGTAAACTTTTCAAATGCCAGAACTTCAAACTCCATAATGAATTTTAAGTGTATGTCTTCTGATAATAATGCTATTGAAATGGAAAACAAAAATGTCGAAAAAGTGTACGAATATGAAAATATGGTAATATGGTTCTGGTAAATATAATTGATTCAAGTTTGATTTTAACTTAAATAAATTACTGTAAAAAATTATTGGCCCACTTACATGTTTTATGCTACCAAAGTATTATTATTTCTATTTTGATGTCTTTTGATTTGAAGCATCAACAAAAATGATGAACATAATTGCTTATTTAATGAAATTAAAACTTTGCACGCATATAGCCAGACGTAGCCACCCAGGAACAAGTGCTCAACATTTCCAAAGTTTTTTGAAGTTGGAAAGGATAAAAAATCGGATAAGAATGAATTGATAAAGAACAACAAACAATTAGTTGTAAAAAGAAAGAAAAAATAAAGTGGCAGGACGTTATTGTGAAAATTTTTAACATTTACTAAATCCTGGCAAAATTAAACGTCTTGTTGTTTTTTTTCGGTCGCAGTGAGGACAATACTGTTGCAAATAAAGCCAATATTCCGGAACAAATGCATTTGTTTGCCAAGTACGATCGAGCACTCCCAGAACATTGTAAGAAAAAAAAGTTTTTAAAAAAGTGTTTCTTCTAAAATTCAAACTGAGCTCATAGCAATTTTAAAAGATATAGATGGCGAAAAATCATCTTTTTCAGGAACAAGATCTCCAATATTGATCTATTGTACACGATAGAACTTCATATATTTCACATCACAAGTCCAAACAAGTCCAGATGTGGGATATGTAACGATTGAAAATAAAAAAAAATAGACATTGTAGAATCTTTAAAATATTTCAATAAAGTAAAAGTGAACCTGCTTAAAAGATTTTAATAAACGACGATCTTAAAGTAATGGACTGCAAAGGATCATCATGTGTTAATACTTCTTCGTGGCTAGAAAGTATACAAGCGTTTAAAAAAAAAGACGCAATAACTTAAAATCTCACAGTCAAATCTTTCTCCAACACTTCATTAAATACAAAATGTTTACATGATAATCTAACTGAAAAGAATTATCTATTTTAGTACACTAGAACGTTGTAACGCATTTGGAATATCTACTTTACAAGCAAGGCTTCAGAATACAAAATAGTGAATATATAATAGAGCCATTTTTAGTTTATCTTGAAAGCTATAGAAAAACTGACAGAGGCAGAAAGGAAAAGCTCATCAGACCAAGAGACGCAGGAACTTTGCTTTTTCACAATAAAATCTTTTTATTTTCGAATCTATGTCAAAGATGCCCGAAATAATTTACAAATGCATAGTTCAAGAAAAAATGCTAAGCAGAAGTTGCTCATCCTTTTATTCGTATCTTCAAATCAAAGAATCAGAGAGCAAGTTTTTGGTGATTCAAAATATGTATCCATGTTAAATAGAAAAAAAGTTGAGAAGAAAGTTCTATTATTCATAAGATGAGATTACTGTAGAAATTCATGTGAGATTTTGATTGTTATGTAGGATTTATAAAACAATACAATTTTCGTACACCATGCAATCTGCTGGACTTTGAAATGTTGCCTTTAAGTTAGAGTATTCAAATGACTCTGTCAAGGAAAGACTATTTTACCCAACGCGTAAAAAATAATTAATGAATAAAAGACCACTTGATTTATAAAATTTACTAAGATATTAAGGCTCAAAGTTACCTTGCCTAAAGTAATATAAATAATTTGAATATTGCTTACAATAGTCTTAAGTAATGCCACGTTTTTAAATAGCTTCTCTAAAATTAAGGTAATTAAAAATCAATTAGAATTCTACAATCAATAACAATTACGGTAAAATTTTCTAATATATTGCTATTTCAATTTTAGCTATTGAGCATGGCAAGGCTGGAAACATTGATAGACGAAAGAGGATTACATAAGGAAAAACAGAACATTTTAACTTTAATAAAGAAAGAAAGCTTTTTTTTTAAAATCTCTATTACAATGTCGGTATTACTTTCTAATAAAAACTATCTTTACTTTACAGCGTTAACATATTTTTCGGGGGGGGGGCAATTTTAGGTTCTGCCCCGGGCGGCACATACCCACGCTACGCCGCTGACTTTATTCAAAAACAACATCCCTACCACAGATATCTCTATACCCAGCTTAACTCAATCAGAAATATTGGGTACCAAGCTAATCCTTCCAGGAGGGAACATAAACGTTTTCAACTGCTACTGCCCCCTCAGACAAAGAACTAGAAATCTAAATAATTCAAATCTTAAACAATGAAGAATACCTAATATTGGGTGATATGAACAGCCATTCCCAGAGCTGGGAATACACAGACCTTAACGTCAGAGGAGAAGAAGTTGAGGAATGGCAAACTGATAGTAGACTAATTCTCCTAAAAACCAGAAGACACTCCCACCTTCTACTCCAGAGTTTGAAAGACAACATCAACTCCAAACTTAGCCTTTGCTACAAACAAATTATCCAAAGGAAGTTAAAGAGAAGTCGGTGACCAACTTGCTACTAGTGACCATAGACCAATTCTCATCCCCACAGAAACCACTCAACTGCCCTTAGACAGCCCCACCCTTCCCAGATGGAATTCCAAAAACAAACTGGGACCTTGTCGCCAGTTTAACAGATGAAATATGTGACAAACATCAACTGCAAAACAGACCGAGTAAACAAATCCTACTCTGATTTCTCTAGAGCTCTCCTCAAAGCAGCTAAGGAATCTATCCCAAGAGGAGCCATAAAAATTACTCACCAAACTGGTCTCAACATTTAAAACAACTTCATAACGAGACCATCAATACAAGAAATCTGGCAGAAAAAATCCCCAACAGAAGAAAACAACATACAACTAATAGCCACAAATGCAACCTTCAGAAAGGAATAGCTCTCTTCTTTAAAAAAAAGCTGGCATGAAAAAACAGAACAACTAAATGTGGACAGAGATGGACACAAACTATGGAAAAATGCCAAAAGTCTTAACCAAGAGGAAAACCAAAGCTCTCCAATAGTCTTAAAAGCCGGACAACAACAAAAAAAAATCACACAGGCCGTGAAGCTGCTCAAAAATTTATACACCACTTTTGTAGCGTAGGTCCTATAAGTAAGTATCAGCGAACAAAGATCCAAGAAGTAAAAGACAAAATAGCAAAAGCTCCAAAAATAGCTACACCACACTCTCATGGAATGATAAAAAAACCTAAGTATGAAAGAGCTCATGAATTCTATGAATCTTCTCAAACCCAGACAAGCTCAAGGAATAGACGAGATCTCAAATGATATTCTCACCCACCTAGGACCTCTGGCTAAAAAAACTATTACAAATTTACAATGCTGAAAATCTGGAAAAATTCCAACTATTTGGAAAAAAAGCTATTATGATCCCAATACCGAAACATATCAAACCAAGAAGCCAAGTTGACAGCTACCGCCCAATAAGTCTGACTAGTTGCGTATGCAAACTGATGAAAAGAATGGTAAACCATAAACTGATGTGGATACTTGAATCCGAAAGTCTTCTAGCAGATGAACAGGCAGGTTTCAGAAAACGCAGAACAACGGAAGATCAAAAAGCTTACATAGCCCAAGAAATTGAAGATGGATTCCAGGAAAAGAAATCAACTACCGTCGTCTGGGTTGACCTAGAAAAAGCATTTTTAGAAGGCCTGGAAAGAAGGTCTAATTCTAAAGCTACAAAATACTCAGGTATCCCACCGAATGTTAAACTGGATTACAGAATATTTAACTAATCGCAAAGTTCTAGTAAAAATGCAAGGGAAAAAAAGCAACACAGCCACGATACAATATGGAGTTCCCCAGGGAGGTGTTCTGTCACCCACACTGTTTCTAATTTTCATAAACGATTTACTACAAATTATCCCTAGAAAAGTAAAAGGCAGCATGTACGCTGATGATCTGGCTCCACTTAGCACAGAGGAATACACAGGCACTTCAAAATTTACGCTACAAGAAGCACTGAACAACCTCAACCTATGGTCCAAGAAATGGAGTGTAACTATAAATTCAAAATAGACCAGCTACACAATCTTCTCCCTTTCAACAAAACAACAAAGCGTCAAACTAACCCTCGACAAAACAATCTTGAAAAAAAAATATGACAACCCGACATATCTAGGAGTTACTTTTTAACCTGGAGAAACTAAATATAAAAAATGCTCCAAAAAATAATTAAAAAATATCCAAATATAGCACTGATGAAAAAACTAGCTGGCTCAGACTGGGGTAACAAATGGGTAAGAGTCTACACCGACGGCTCTTCAGTAAAAAACACAACAAATGGAGGAGCCGGCATCCTCATAGAATGGCCTAATGGAGAACACCTTGAAAAAGCAACTGCCATAGGAAACATCTCAGACAGCACTAGAACAGAAGGAAAAGCACTACAGCTTGCTGCAGGGATTCTAACAACCCACCCGCTCTCCAAAAACAGCCAAATTGTCTTCCTCACTGATGCAAAATAAGTGCTCCAGTCTCCCCGGGACCCAAATAGCTCAATCAATCAGTCACTCAATATAGAACTACAGATTTTATGTAAAATCACAAAGGAACTTGTTCTCTAATGGATCCCAGGCCATGTCGAACTTGAGGGAAATGACACAGCGGACTCCCTTGCAAAAACTGGAGGAAACAGGTCCAGACAGACCAACCCCTACACCCCGAAGAAATAAAGGCGGTTCTCAAAAGTAGTGAAGCAGAAAGATGGTCCGAGCTGAAAGTCCACCATCCAGATAGCGATGCATTCTTCATACTCCCCCGCCAATCTCAGAACATCATATTCAGGCCAAGGATGGGCCACAACAAACTTAGGCAGCACATGTTCCGCAAACTTCGAATTGGAGAAACCAAAATGTGCCCCTGCGGAACAGCTGCAGAGAACGTGTGCTGCAAAACTGCCCTCTGTACCCCCACACCCGGGCGGCCATTTGGCCCCAGGAAGCTACCCTCCACGATAAACTGTATGGTGGACTGAGCCAATTGACAGCCACAGCGCATTACATCACATATATAGGGCTTATGATCTAAATCCTCTTTCAAAAAGACTTTGACAACGCAGAAGAAGTGACCATACACTGTTCTAAAAATTCTAGTTTATATTACTTTTAACTTCATCATCTGCCTGTCAGTTGTTTTATAACGAGCTTTAGATTGTCTTTGAGATGTTGGTAAATTTATAATTTTTAGCTGTTCGGGTTAATTTTTTATGATTTTTTAAAAAATGAAGTAAAATTGACTTTTTGTCTCACTTTTTATTTATTTATTTTTTTTCAAATTATGATTCAGCTCATTTTGGAATTTATTAAATGTTAATTTGCAACACAAACCGAAATGCAAATAACCTGAATGCATTTGAATTGAAAGTTTATAAAATTGATATTCCCTCCAGAGATACAAGTGTCTGGTAAATTTCAGCTCAATCGAACAATGCTAAGTGCATCTAAATGAAGTTGCAAGTCTTGACTCTAATTTACAGGCACACAGAAAAGCAGGTTTAATAATAACTTGAAATTATTGTAAAAAATGATTGTACTTCACATTTTCAAAAAGTTGTTCAATATAAAAAAGAGCTTATTTTTTTTTTAGATGTAACCGGATCTCGTAATAAGGTTGCAATCTGATTAGAAAATTATCACGGAAAAAATTGTCGTAATTGAGCTAAATTATTGTGTTTTTCTTTTTACAGTTCTGTGCGCACTTCCAATTTTAGACAACCCAACGCCCAAGGAGAACGAGCCCTTCACAATTACCTGTAATCATTTGCGATTTAATAGCTTTCGTCCTGATACTCAAGGATTTGGAGCAGTAATGATAGGAAAGGTCGGCCACACAGAATATTATTTTGCTAGAATCTCAGTTCCAGTAGGCGGACCAGATAAATATTATAATGTAAGTATGTACATATTTCGTCCTAAATGATACGATTTCTCAATAGCTTTCGTTTGACAATCATTTAAACGGTTCTTCGGTGCTTCCCTTGCATCTTATTGTAATATATAATCTAACATCGAAAAAATCAAACCTTTCAATTATAATATTACTTACGAATGTAAGTATTTTCTAGCACTCTTTGAACCATAGCATACGGCTCAAGTATTCATTAAGATAGATACAATTAACTTCAGTAGCCCACTTCTAAGTTCCTCCAGCACTATAGACAACACTGTAATTAATGTTGTGGTTTTTATTAATATAAGTTTTTAAATTTTATATTGATTCGGTAAAACAAAGCTCACTGCATACAGTATAATGCCATATAATTCATTATAAATGGGATCTGTTGCTTTTGGTTTTTAAATAGAAAAAAAAAGTGTCTTCAGGGGTTTTCAAAAGATTTTTAAGTTAAGGTTTTTTAAAAACTAAAATGTATGTAATTTTAAGTACAGTTTCTGTGAGTAAAATTAAAGTCTTGTAGAAATGATAGTAGACCAGAAAATGAAAATTCAACATTATACTAAAAATAATAACGGTCTGTAAATTTATTCATATATTCACGGCTAGCGCCAGAATATATGTACACATATATTTAAATTTTTAAAATCACCAACAAGTCATTTCTGTATAATAATAAAATAACAATTGTATTTCCATATTTGGAAGCAAGTATTTCATCCTTCTTTGAGAAATTGTATTTGTAATATATTGGGATTATTCTTAGGGGAACTCACTCTTGTATTACTGTAGTTTTATATTGTTTGAGTGATGTCCCTTATTTTTATGTTTATTATTGTTGATGCTCTTCTGTGTGTAAGTTAGAATTATAGAATTAAATGAAGTAACCTTCAAGGCCCCATCGTTCGTTGTATTTCTAAATATAAAACCACTCAATCCACTTCAGTATTCTTCTGGTTTTCTTTGAAATTAAAAAAAAACAACAAATTTGGTTTAAATAAAAATAAAAATATCTGATTAAAATAATTTGTCAATAAAAAGTGTTCAGATTTAAAGAGCATTCAAATATCTTTAAATCGATATATAATGTCATTAGTAGACCTGTACTAGAATATGCATCCCATGTACGGGATCCATCCGCTCATCCACCAAAGAAAACATTCATAAACAAATTCAAAAAAGAGCTCTAGACTCATTACTGGATTGTATTAACAAAAGAAAGCAATTTGTTGAAGCATTAATACCTGAAACACCAGAGCAGTGGTTCCCAAACTTTTTCGACCCACGGACACCTTTTATTGTCAAAACTTCCCCACGGACCCCCGATTGAAAAAACTATATAAATGCATAGTACAAAAATCACAATTAAAAAAGCAACATTTTGATGAAGAAGTACGGTATTTATTTAATTTGTCTTTTGTTTAAAGTAAATTTGACGTCAATTAATATCTTGGATTAACGTGATGAGATTTTAGGAGTGTTTTTATGACCGACTCAATGTTCGTGAGTAGCAACTGGAGATCTCAACAACCACACATTTAAAATGTTTTCTGTTGGCTCTTATGATGAGATTCACAACGCCACTGCTTCTTTTTTTCTACCAAATGGGAAGACGGGAAAGCAGTCAAAAAATTATGTGCAATAATCCATATATATATATATGGCATCTATCCGCCCTTAAGGGACTATGGCATTTACTCCTGCTCTTTTGCCCCTTCCCCATTTCTCGTGGCCCTTCTCTCTTCACTCAAAGATGTGAGGGATGCTTCCACAACTTGAATGCCCTCAAGCCAGAATGTGCGCTCCTCGGCAACAGTTTCTCTCGTTTTATGGTCTACCTGCGTCAGTGACATGTCTTTCTTGCAGACGTCCTTGAAGGGCAGGCCTATTCCCCTCATATTAGTTGCCAGATCACCGTAAAGCAGGACTCTTGGAATAGGCTCCAATCTCATCCTGCAGACATGACCCAAACACCGCAGGCGACTCTCACTCAGGATTGAGTACATACTCAGCATATGGCACCTTCTGAGTACCTCGACATTGGTGATTTTATGCTGGCAATTGAATGTTAGAATCCTACGCAAGCTTCATAAGTAGAAGCTGTTAAGATGCTTTATTTGCTTGGCGTAGGTCTTCCAGCACTCACCGCCATAAAGAAGTTGCTGAGCACGCAGGCCTGGTACACAGTGATTTTCGTCCTACCAGTGAGCTGCGCATATAAAAACACATAACGCAGGAACTAAAATTGGGTAGTACTATAAGCCATAATGCAGGCTATAAAATTGGGATCTGACATTGTAATTAGAATATGTGGTATCCTTGTTCGAACATTGGTTAGAGTTCCTCCTTTCAATAAGTTGCTCATGTGTTAGTATGGATTCATCTATGTTTGGGATCTGAGTTTGTTCACGCGCAAAAGGGTTCAACTGCCATTCGGGAATATCCTAGTGAATAATGTCTTCAAATCATTGGTTCAGGTCTGAGGTCTGCTTGAAGAGCCGTCAAGTGTTGGCAGTACGCCAGCAAATCTTTATCTCTATTTTAAAATTTCGAAAAAATTAAAACTGTTCTTAAGTTTTGTATGCACAGAAAAAGTTTTGCTACAAACTCAGATATAACGCTTTTTAGTTTCAAATTAGTTTCGTTGGATAAATAAATTATTAAATATTCATAAAGGCTATGTTGTTTTTTAAAAATTTATTTTGTTGCTAATCTTTATCTTTGATGTTTCCAGGAATTTCGGACACTGAATCAAAGAGAGCATAAAATCGAATTAAATATGCACTTTTTGATAACCAACATACTTCTGTGTGAAAAAATAAACGATTATAGTCTTCTTCATTTTCCAAACAATATTGAGCAAATAATATCTCATTGAAACAATTCCTTTGGATTCTATTAACTGTTCTAATTTAATGACATAATATAGTGATCTATGCAAACTTACCATAAGATTTTTTTGCGAATAAATGATGACGATGAATGACTCAATGTACTGAAAATACATTTGGTAGATCTACATCTTGTTTTAAGTATGCCAGGAAATCAAGGATATTTCTTCAACCTCATTTTTATAATTATATATTTTAGTGTCCATATTAATAAAAAATGTATTACTTTTATTAATTAAATTAAACCTTGCGCGGACCCCCCTGACGTTGTTTAGGGACCCCAAAATCAATTTTAATATTCCATGGACCCCCTGAATGGTTCCGCGGACCCCTTGTATCAGAACGTTATTTCAGAGTAGCTAATGTTGATTATAATTGAGATTTATTATGCTTTTTAAGAGTTTGTAGACGTGGTATACTAGATGTAAAGAATGCATACAACCTTTCAGCTGTGCCAAAAAAAACAAAAAAACAACAACTGTACATCACAGTGTTTATACTGACCGAATTCAAAACATGGGCATAACAATGAGCATAGTGGCACTTGGTGAAAGTTTCTTTAAATGAGTTTGAAGACCACTCTTAATTCCAGACATCACAGATGTGCCATCGTATGCCTGTCCTCGACAGTGTGATATCAATGTTTCGCTTTTGTAATTGGTAGTTCCTTTAAAATCTTCTCAGTAAATGCGTCAAAATTGCTGTTTTCCAAAGTATAAAAGCATGGCCAGATTAAGCCATCTTGTTGACCTAGACACAAACCCACAAAGGTGCCCCCTTCTGCCTCTGGCCCCGATCCTCCACTGACAACTGGTATGCACAAACACAAAAAAGGAAACAAAAACTAACAATTAACAACTGCTGTTAACATATATATTTGTGCTAATTACATTCAAATGAAAGAAACAATTTACGTATTTAAATTAATAGTTTTTAAAAAAAATAATGAGCGAAGAAGCTATAATTTTTAAAATATAATTTTAAGTTCTTCTTTCTGGATTTCTATCTGGTAAAGTTTTTAAGTACATCATCAGCGTTAGTTGTGCACAAGTCTGCCTCAATCATCAGCAGAGATAAGGAACCATTTCTTGTTTACTCTATTTGGATTTTTGTACCTTTCAGCTGAGAAAAAGATCCCTCAGCGTTAGTTGAACAAGTGTAACCATTATTTTTTTATGCGTAGGGTGATTTTTAAATTTGGAAAAGTACACTTGATGTTGTCTCTTTCACTTTGTATAATTCAGCATGACTGAATATATTGTATTCAGATTTTGATACGAAAAACTTGTTACGAATATATGAGTGGAACTTTCTTAGTTCAGTACAGATCTTCAGGATAAACATTTTTTAGTACTTAAAAACACTGAGATGTTTATGGTACATTGACCAAACAAGAAAAACACTGACATGTTTATGGTACATCGACCAAACAAGAAATACACTGAGATGTTTATGGTACATCGACCAAACAAGAAAATCGAACTACTATATATACCCGTCCTTGTCTACACATCTCTGCCTCAAGTCTGTCCACAATGGCATAGAAAGTAGATTTATGAAATTCTCCTCTGACTTTAAGAAATACTTCTGAGGCATCACCATCAATGAACACTTTCTTTTACTTTTACGATTACGGGTAAAAGTTGACCTGGTTTTATTTCTTTTGCAGATTCTTCAAACCTTTCGAATTCATTCCTAGATTCAGGCAAGTGATCTGCTAGTGAAGAATAAAAATTAGCACACTTATTTAAGTTCACGTGCTCATTTTCTAGAGCTTGACTGACCCTGTGAAAATGTTGTAACGCTTCTTCCCAAAAGACAAGCATGAGACAAAATTCTAATTCTTGCATCTTCTTTTCAATGTTTTCATCTTCTCTTCTGGTGTCGCCCTTTTTTTACTGGTCTTCTTTTAAACTTATAAACATTATAACGCTTTTATAATATTAGGATGAGACTTAAGAATATTGCGACTCGATTTTACATTTGCAATTGGCCAATGTCATGTCGATTAGGAATGGCTACTGAGACAATATACACATTTTTCTTGAGGACTTGTGGTGCCCCCAAACGCTAAGTGCCCTAGGCGCGTGCCTTATTTGCCTAATGGTTAATTCGGGCCTATATAAAAGCCTATAAATTTTCCACAACATGTTCAGATATTAAAACTAAACGTGAAGAAACTGACATCTGATCAATTTTAGATCTATCAACGGTTTAATCAATAACAAAAGAATTATGCAGAATTAATTTCATTATCAATTATCACCCATAATTTAGATGCTAGTGATTGAATTAAATCTATTTGCACATCATGACTTAAATGAAATTCATTTTTCTTTTCAAACGTTAAATGACTGTCTAAAGTGAAATCATATTTGGCTAATAAAGATAACCTTTCACGACAATTTCCAGTATTTCTACACACTACCATCACTAAAGCAAGAATTTTCTCTGTCTTCTAAATGTCACACTATGTTTTGCTAAGAACAACGTTACGTCTTCATCCATTTCAATACTTCTCTATTCTTTTCCACTTGGTACGCTCCTGACTGAACAAACCAGTTATTACAGTTTTGAAATACGATATTTAGCAAGCCAATATTGTCGTATTGAAGTTCAGTGCTGATTTGAAGTTTCGTGTTTAGCCATATTTTTTCTGCTCTAGTGACACCTTTTTTATAATCTTTAGGGCGTATAAGGGGGGGCGCGCCATTTAAGATCCAACAGGGGCCCGGGGATGCGGCAAGCCCCATAGCTAAATCCGCCACTGCCCTATAGCTAAATCCGCCACTATCTACTCATCTATCTGTATAATTCGCCAGAACTTAGAAGAAGCAAGAGGCAGTCTATAAATATATGTAATGCGCACCGCGTGTCGCACTATGCACATCGCACTAAGATGCACTGTATAATAGCTATGGAGGTTAAAAAATTAGGGTCTAGCAGTCTAGCAATCACAGTTCATGGTTGAGATTGAGGATGGTGCAGGGGGAGAGGGGAGCTTGCATTCTTAATCTAGTAAATGATATTAATTAAAATATTATAAAAGAAGGACAAACATGCGACCCGTAAATAAAGATTTTTAAAGATCCCTGACAATAAAATATTTTTGAAAGTGCACCACTCAAAATAAAGTCATGGGGGGAAAAAAAAACTAGCTTTAAGCGTCTGCCGAAATATTGATCAATATTGAAATGAGATTAATTTTCTCTCTTTTTTTCTACATTGTATTATTTTTTAAATTACGGCTTTCAGTCAAAAGGGACATTTATAAAAGCTGTAGAAAAACATCTGCATGTTAAAAGAAATCGTCAAGTCAATTTTTTTCCCTGTCAGTAATTTGGTTTTCAGTGAATTTAAGACAAAGTTGGTAAAATCAAACAAACATACAAATATCAATTTTGCTTTATGTTTAGAGATAAATACATCTAATACAGACGATAATTAAAGATGTGTCTTATCTTTCCGCAGAAAGTACCTAGTGGAAGGAACTGGGAGGTAGAATTTATTAGTAATAACCGCACTGATAACAGATATGTCTTACGTGTGACTATCAAAGTGATGGATACGATGATGGAGGACAGTGGAGAATATTACTGTCAAATTTATTATCCAAATCTGGCCATTGAACCAGAAAGAGTAACTCAGTGGCTAAATGTTACTAGGGGTACGTTGATAATTATTCTTACTAGTTTAATCAAACTGTGAAATAACCAACCATAGCATTGACTTAAAGATCTACATATACACACTTTTTTCTTCATTTTTAGGATTTTTCATTTTTTTAATAACAATAAAGAAATTAATTTTAAACACTATCAGAAGCAAGATAATCATTTATTTTTTTAATTTTAAAAGTTTTATATTTGTGCTAAGCCAATAGTTAAATAAGTTATATATTTAACATTGAAATATTGAATTTTTTGATAGTAAATAGACTGTTATTAATTAGAAGTTTACTGAATGTGTTAGTGTGAGACCTTTTCTCTTTCGGAGAAATGAAAACATTTGAGTGAAAATAACAGAGAAAGAGGGGGAGGTGGGGAAGAGAGAGCGAGTGAGAAAATTTTAATAGAAGTGAAAGTTAGTATGAGCAAGTCATTTATTTTGGAGTTATTTAATTATTAGTGTTTAAATAAAGAGAGAGATTTAATGTGTGTGTGTATATGTGTGTGTGTGTGTGTGTGTGTGTGTGTGTGAGAGAGAGAGAGAAAGAGAGAAAGAGAAAGAAAGAGAGAGAGAGAGAGAAAGAAAGAGAGAGAGAGAGAGAAAGAAAGAGAGAGAGAGAGAGAGAAAGAAAGAAAGAGAGAGAGAGAGAGAGAGATGTAGCAAACGGGAGGCCGTGAATTAAAAAAGTGAATAATCTTTAGATTTAGTAAGATATTGAATCAATAAAAAGGACATCTAATACTTAGGAAAAGGTAAACATGATTAAACGCGAAATGATGGAAGACGTGTTATCCATACTAATAAAAGGGAAAGCCCTCACTGACTGACTGACTGATTCATTAAATTTCTCCAACTTCCCGTGTAGGTAGAAGCATGAAATTTTGGGAAGTTGTTGGGTACTCTCTCACTACGACAATTGGCGAAAAAGAATTTGAAAAATCTCACTCTTGTGGGGCCGGTGGCCCAAAAACTTTTTTTTTCTACATCACTAATTCTCCAACATTCCATGTAGGTAGAAGCATGAAGCTTTGGGAATTTGTTGGGTATCCTCTTACGATAAAAATTGGCGAAAAAGAATTTTGAAATTCACACTCATGGGGGCCGGGGCCCCAAAAATGTTTTTTCCCTTTTATAAGATATATACTAATTAAAAATCAATAATTCTCCTAATTCCCGAGTAGGTAGACTCATCAAAGTTTGGAGAGTTGATAAAAACACTTTCACAATGCTAGCAGGTGAAATATATTTTTAAAAATCTCTTCCTGGGGGGCTGGGAGCCCAAATTAAAAAAAACCTGAAAATTACTAATTCTCCCATTCTCCATGTAGGTAGAAAGCATGAACCCTTGAGAAGTTGTTGAGTACAATCTCCCGATGATAATTGGCGAAAGAGAACGTTAAATTCTTATTCATAGAGATACTGGGGCCCAAAAATAAATGGGACCCAAAAAAGTTTTTCCCCCCTTATAGGAGCTATTTACAAATTGCAAATCATTAATTCTCCTATTTCCCGTATAGTTAGAAGCATGAGACTTTTTAAATGCTTCTAATGATAATTGGCAGAAGAGAATGTTAAATTTCCCACTAATGGGGGCTGGGACCCCCAAAACGTTTTTTTTTTCCTTATATGAGCTATATAATAATTGAAAATCAATTTTTTTCCTATTTCCCATATAGGTAAAAGCATGAAATTTTGGAATTTTTTTGAGTACAAGCTCCCGACGAAAATATGCAAAAAGAATGTTAGATTTCCCACTAATTGGTAACCAGGGGCCAAAATATATTTTTTCTTATATTAAAAACCGACTTATCACTAATTCTTCAATTTTCCGTGTAGGTAGGAGCATGAAACTTTGAGTAATTGTTAAGTAACCTCTCACGACGATTTCGGTGTAAAAGAATTTTGAAATAAACACTTATGGGGGCCGGGGCCCAAAAAACGTTTGTTTTCTTATTTGAGATTAAAAAAAATTGAAAATCAATAATTCTTCTATTTCTCGCGTAGGTAGACTCATGAAACGTTGGGGAATTGATAATTACACTTTCACGATGGTAGCAGGTGAAAAAATATTAAAAATATCTCTTAATAGGGGCGAGGGGGGGGGACAAAAGTAGTTTTTTCCCTAATATAAACTATATAAAAATTGAAAATCAATAATTCTCCCTTTCCCCATGTAGGTAGAAGCATGAAACTTTGGGAAGATGTTGAGTACAATCTCCCGATGAAAGTTGGTGAAAGGGAAAAGTAAATTTCTACTCATAGGGGGCCGGGGGCCCAAATATAAGTTTTTCTTACATTAAAAACCGACTCATCACAAATTCCACAATTCATCGTGTAGGTAAAAACATAAAACTTTTGGAAGTTGTTGGGTATCCTCTCACGACGAAAATTGACTTAAGATAAGTTTAAAATGCACACTCATGAGGGCCGGGGCCGAACAAATGTGTTTTTTCTTATATGTGCTAAATAAAAAAATCACTTGAACTTGAACTATCCCTTAACCCGACGCTGGGTCGTTGGGGCACCATTTTGAGCTGCGCACTAACTCATGCCAAGTGTCACGGTTCTGAGCTGCCTTCTGGGAATCGCTAAATGAAAGGCCGGTCCACTCTTTGATGTTGTCCTCCCAACTCTTCCTTGGTCTGCCTCTTTTCCTTCTTCCCTGGACTGTGCCTTGCAATATCGTCTTTGAGAGACCTCCAGATCTTGACACGTGTCCGTACCATCGTAGTTTCCTCTTTTTAATTGAGGTGAGAAGGTCCTCGTAAGGGCCAATGACAGCACTTATTTTGTCGCGGACCGCTTTGTTCGTGATGTGCGCCGTGTAGGAGATGTTTAATACCTTTCGAAAACATCTCATCTCAAGCGCACTAATTCTTTTTTGGAGGTCTGCGGTGAGCGTCCAAGCCTCACAACCATAGAGGAAGACTGACATCGCCAGAGAGCGCATTAGTCGAATCTTTGATCTCAGGGAGAGCTTCTTGCTTTGCCAGATGTTTTTCAGTTTGCTTAGTGCTGCAGTTGTTTGGGCCGTTCTGGCAAGAATTTCTGGTTTTGAGCCTTCATCGGATATTACAGCCCCTAGATATTTGAAGGTAGGGACCTCCTCGAGTTTTTGACCGTTTATCCGTATTTCGCTTGTGAAATTCTTATTTGCCATAACCTTGGTCTTTTCTGCATTAATTTCCATGCCATAGGCCTTCGACGTCTTCTCTAGCTTTGCAAGGAATTCTTTTAGTTCGTCCTCGCTGCCAGCTAGGCCGTCTATGTCATCGGCGAAGCGTAAGTTAGTTATGATCCTTCCTCCGATGCTGACCGTTCCGACATGGTCTTCGAGCACATCAGTCATAATTCTTTCTAGGAAGAGGTTGAAGAGGATGGGGGAGAGTAAACACCCTTGTCTAACACCAACAGTGGTCTTGAACCAATCTCCCAGCTTGCTGTTGTAGAGTACTGCGCTGGATGCTCTGTTGTATAGGTTCTTGATCACAGTAATGAGGTTGGCGTTAATATTGTACTTGTGCATGGTTGCCCACAGTGCTGCATGCCACACTCTGTCAAACGCCTTTTTGAAGTCTATGAAGACATGAAAGAGGTCCCTCTGGTGTTGCAGATGTTTTTCACAGAGCACTCGCAAGTTGAAGATCTGCTCTGTTGTGCTCCTTCCTGCTCTGAAGCCTGCTTGTTCTTCTGCAATGATCTGCTCTGCTTGTGGTTTTAGTCTGTTTAGTATTACCATGAGCATGACTTTGCTGGGGTGACTGATCAGGCTAATTGTGCGGTAGTTCTGACACAATTGAAGATTACCCTTCTTTGGGAGCGTTATAACCAGCGATTGAGTCCAGGGTGTTGGCCATTCTCCTGTCTGCCAGATCTTGTTGCACATGCTAGTTAGAATGTTTATTACTGGGTCACCTCCTGCTTGAATCAGTTCACCTGGGATGTTGTCTGCTCCAGCCGATTTCCCCTTTTTCAGCTTTCGCACAGCAAGCTCCACCTCATCACGGAGAATGTAATGCATGTCCATGTTAGATGACGTTGGGCAATTGAGCACTGATTCGTCGCCCTTTGAGTCTTCATTGTATAGCTCAGAACAGTATTCGGTCCATCTTTTTATTATTTCTTGTTCTTCTGTAATACATTTCTCAGATTTATCTTGAATTGTTGAGATGCGACCTTGCTTGGTGGATGTCAGATCTTTGACAATCTTGTAAGCCTTTTTTGAGTTGTTTCTCTGTAGATTATCATCGATGTCTGAGCATTGTTGTTCTATCCAGTTTGTTTTTGCTTTATTCATTTCTTTCCTGATCTTTTTGTTGATTGTTCTGTATTTGATTGCTCCTTCTGCAGTATTCTTTACGTTCTTAAGTTTTCTTCTTTCATCGCACATCTCTAGGATATAAGTGGAGACCCATGGTTTTTTTATGGCATGTTTTTTGCCAAGTATATCTTTTGCTGTCTCAATTATTGTGGTATTGAAGGTATCAGTGATTAGATCTATGTCCATATCCTTTTCCGATTCACAAAGTGTGGTCAGTGGAGCAAATTTCCCTCCAATTTTTGCCCTGAACGCCTCTGCGATTACCGGATCTTTCAATTTTTCAAGGTCGAAGCGTAATCGTGTATTGCTTTGTTTTGCTATCCTTTTCAGGTGTAGATGGAAAGTCATCAGCACCAGGTTATGGTCGCTGCCGATATCCGCTCCAGGGAAGCTTCTAGTATTAGCTGCTTTAATGCATGATTTAAATCGTCTTTTGACCAGTATGTAGTCTATTTGGTTACTATGTTCCCCGCCTGGGCTGTGCCAAGTCCATATTCTGGATTTTTTATGGTGACCAATTGTGTTAGCTAGAAGGAGGTTGTTGTATCGTGCAAATTCGAGGAGTCGAAGCCCTCTATCGTTGGTCAGGTCATTGCAAGAGTGTCCGCAAGTATCTGCCCAGTTGGTACATACATCTACTCCAATCTTCGCATTCCAGTCACCTTGGACGACGATAATATCTTTCTTTGGTGTTTGATCCA